>OFHU01001266.1:0-41013 GCA_900245905.1 Lacerta viridis | reverse complement strand
ATAATAATTTATTTATACCCGCCATCTGGCTGGGTTTCCCCAGCCACTCTGGGCAGCTTCCAACAAACCCATTAAAATACAATAAATTCATCAAATATTTAACTTCCCTAAACAGACGCTGCCTTCGATGTCTCTAAAAATCAGATAGTTGTTTATTTCCTTGGCCTGTGACGGGAGGGCGTTCCACAGGGCAGGCGCCACTACCGAGAAGGCCCTCTGCCTGGTTCCCTGTAACTTTGCTTCTCGTAATGAGGGAACCACTGAGGGCGCTGGACCTCACCGTTTGGGCAGAGCGATGGGGGTGGAGATGCTCCTTCAGGTATACTGGGCTATGGATGGCTCCTAGCCAGGATGGCTCTGCTCTGTCTCCACTGTCAGAGGCAGCAATGCTTCTGAATGCTCCTTGCTGGCAACTGCAGGAGGGGAGAAGAGGGTTGCTCTTGGGCTCAGGTCCTGCCTGCGGGTTTCCCTTTAGGGCATCTGGTTGGTCCCTGTGAGAGCAGCATTCCACACTAGATGGGCCATTGCCCTGATCCAGCAGCCCTCCCCCCCTTATGTTTCTATTGCTACCACCTGCTTGCTTGCCAGCCACAGAGCCAATGTGGAAGTGGAAGTGGCATCTATGGCTTCTCCTTCTCAACAGCGCTGTCGTATGGGGCAGAGTGGAAGGTGGGTGGGCAAGCTGGTGGCAATGCAAAAGAGGAGGGGCAGGTCAAGGGAGGAGGGTCTCTTCTCCCCTGCTGGTGTGTGACTCTATGGCATGCGGCCCTTGGCATTGGTCCAGCTGTTTACAAAGCCTAGCTCAGCAGTAGAGCTCACACTTTGCATGCAGGAAGTCTGCTGCCTGCCATGCAATGCACCAGGTCACAAATAGAACTGGGAACTGCAGTATTCCCACAGACTATTGTTAATGCCAACAACCCTTGGGAAAACTGCATATCTGAGATCTATGCATACCCTTCCTTCCTTCCTTCCTTCCTTCCTTCCTTCCTTCCTTCCTTCCTCCCTCCCTCCCACTTACTCCAGGAGTGTTACTAGAAGGTAAATGCACACGAAGAAAGGAGGTGAAGGGATTTCAAAGATTATTGATGGTGAAGGTTTGCAAAATGGCTGGATGGGAGAGAGGAAGGAATTCTTTCCTTTGGCTCAGATTAAATCCAAGCCTGAGAGGAATTGTGAGGGGAGGAGGGGTTGTGATTCTCCCTTGTAATTGAGACAACCACCACAAGCCCCCCGAGATAAATATTTATGAGTCAGGAATACAAGTCTTTTGGTGACATCTCCAGACTCCATCCCTTTCGTTGTTCTTGCTCTTCCTGCAAGGAAGGCTGTGGCGCTGAAGCATTTCAAATTGTCTGTACAGTTGTGGGAATGGGTAGCTCCAATGCAGTCACTGAAGGATATCGCTAAGGCCATTTGGAAAGGATTAGAAGATGCAAATTAATTCACTGGAATGGGCTGGAAGTGACGAGCAAATTCTCGGTGAAATGTCTGCTTGAGCTCTGTGGCGGACCTTCACTGTAGCAAAAGGGATGACCCAAAAGAGGTGGCGGGTGTTCAAATGGCTGTGGGACAAGGCCTGAGCTCTGAGTGGGACTTGTCGGAAACATGGAAACATGGAAGAGTCAGAGCAGAGAGGCCGCTTGCCAGGGCATGTGTGCAACCTCCGAGAAAATCAATTACCATTTATGCCAAATGAGTGTCTAAGAGGTTTGGGGAGCCTTATCATATGCCTCCGATTCCACTCCATCCGCAGCCTAGCCTGAAATTACCAAACCGATGCTCCTAATGTGCAATGAAATGGGGGCAGGGAGCGAGCTCAGGGATCAGGGCAGGCAGTTGCAAGTGTGAGAGAGAAACCTGCTTTACTAGATTCTCATTCCGGCTCGGAGGAGCATTCATGCCTCACTTGTTCTGAAGTCCTGACCGTTCCTCTCCCCAATCCCTTGGTGGCCGTGTTGATAGGCCTCCCAAAGACTCCACAGCCTCCAAGGCATCTTAGAGGTGAATGATCCCCCATTCTGCTCCCTTGAGCCTGACTCTCAGGAGGCGGGAGGGAGGTCCTCAGGTATCACAGATGTTCACAGCCAGGCGCCACGGTGCAGCATCACCCAAATGTTTGCAGGAACCATTCATTATTTAATCTACCTGCAAATTGGAATAAGATAGCTCTTAATGATAATCTTGTAAAGGCCTCCTTATTTATAAAAGCAGCTAATCTCTCCCAACCACAAAGCTATAAATTGCATTGAGGTGTGTGTGTGTGTGTGTGTGGATTGTGGCATACTGTTCCCAGTGCTTCTTAGCAGTGTAGAAATTTGATCCACGCAGGAGGCGGGAATTACTGGGGGAATTGGTTATGGCCTCTCTTTGCAATACAGCAGCCTTCCTCTGCCTGGTTGGCCTTCAGATGCTGCTGCACTCCAACCTATCATGCCACAACCAAGGGGCTCAACAGCCAGGGGCGATGGGTGCTGGCAGTCCAACAGACTCATGGAGGCCTCGAGGTTGGGGAAGCAGCACGCGCTTTCAGTGAGAAGCTTGAACAGCAGTCTGATCAGAACCAGCGAGAGCATTGGTGTCCGGGACTGGGCAGGGTCCAAAGTGTGTGTGGCGGAGGCAAGGGGACCAGGGGAGTGACCTCAGGAGCAAGGGACCAATGACTTATGGGGCATTGATGCCACCTGCAGGCAGGAGCCAGGGAGAAAGCGGGGGTCAGGGCAGCCCAAGGTCTCACAGTACACAGATGACAGTGAAGAAGCGATCCTCACCTTCTCCACCCACGTTTCCCTAGAACCAGGAGGCGGTTTGGCAGGAAGAGCAGTGAGGATATCCATGCCAGGAAAAGTCCCTCAGGTTGAGGCACACAACCCCGTCAAAGAGAAAGTGTCATAATTATTATTATTATTATTATTATTATTATTATTATTACCCTCTCCTCCTCCATGAATTTGCCCAATCCTCTTTTAGCAGCATCCAAGTTGGTGGTGAAGAAGTAGAGCAATAGCTGCTCGTGGTGGGGGTAGGTAGGGAGCAGGTAGGCTCAAGGAGGACAACGGAGGGAGTCTTGCTGAGCCCCTCATCACCTTCCCCCAAATGCCTGGAGCCAGCAATAGAGACAAGAGACCTTCCAATGGATCCAACTAATTTGTTGGTTTGTTTACAAACTTATATACTTCTTGATTGTAAAAAAGCAGTTTACAAACAAGTAAACCAATAAAATAAAGGGGGGGGAATCAAACATACTTAAGAACATATAAAAGTTGAAATACTAAAAAGGATTTAAGCCACCCCAGCTTTCTAAGCACCTGGACAGGTTTGTCTAAATGAGAATGTTTTTACCAGGTGCCAGAAAGTATACCATGAATACACCTGCTTGATATCAATCAGCAGCAAGTTCCAAAGTGCTGGCGCAGGGACAAGATTCATTTCTTATAGATGCAGAACAAGTCAGCAGTGGGGTGTGTCGATGGCACCTGGGGCAGGTATGTGTGCACAAAGGCGCACACCCGCGCCGGTGACACTGCAAGCGATGGAGGGCGAATGGAGCCCACTGCGCCCGCTCAGCCCCCGCTGATTCACGCCGCCACACTCTCGGATCCGGGGAGGGAGTTGTGAGAAGAGCACAACAGCCACGCATCCCTCAATCCTAGCCTCTCCAGGAAAGGAAGGCTGGAGTCAAAGGGTGCATGGCTGCCGCGTCCTCACAGTGCCCTCCCTTGCAAGGCCTGGCAAAGTGGTGCAGGGGTGGCTTAAGGGAGGGCACCCACTGCACCCCCCGAAAAATGTGCCCAGGGCAATCGCAGCAGCAGCAGCAGCCCCCCACCCCACCCCCACCCCTGGAACAAGTATTATGTGGCACCCATAACAGTACCAATTCCGCCAATCGAAGCAGTCTATTGGGCACATGTGGGGCAGGCAGATCTCATAGGTAAACTGGTCCCAAGTTATTAGGGGATTTATATACTAATATAAATTTAAAAATAAAATACCCTTGAACTTGGCCCCATAGCAAATGTACATCTATGAACACAGGTGTTATATGCTGACAAGGCCTCACTCCCATCAGCAATTGTGCTGCAGCATTCTGCCCTAACTGCATCTTCTGGGTCAAGAACAAGGGAAGCCCCACATAGAGCACATTGCAGTAGTCCAGCCTTGAAGTAACCATTGCTTGAACTGCTGTGGCCAAGCTCTCCTTCCTCTTCATCCTCTCCTGTGCCGGGCATCTTCAAAGGGCCCATGCCAGCCGATCTCTGGACTCCACAGCTTCATCAGAGTAACTAATAATGGCACACCGACAAATTGAATTATACTTCCCCAGCTGGTTGTGCCATTGATCAGAGATGTTTTATTTTGAAGTTTGGAGTTGCATGATCCTGGAGGCTTTTAATGAACTAAACGAGGTCAGGTTAGCAAGAGCCAAATCCACCATGGCAGCCTGGGGATGGGCGCTTGTTCCCATTACATTCAAAGGCACAAGAGAGCAGCAGCGGCAGCACAAATGCAAGATCTAATCCTTTCTGAGTAAAGAGGGAAGCATTTATTCTTGCAAACTTGGGAGAGGAAAGCTACTTTCTAGAGGAGGGTTTGTTGGCAAGGGCCAGCCTGAGACGTCTCCATGTCACAAACAGCAAGATGCAAAGGCGTGATTGTAGGGTCATAGGAAGCTACCGTTGGTCTATCTAGCTCAGTGTTGCCTACACAGTGGCAGTGGCTCTCCAGGGTTTCAGACTGTGGTCTCTCCCCTACCTGCAGATACTGGGGATTGAACCTGGGATTTTCTAGAGGAGGGTTTTTCCTGATAGATATCCAAAGACAGCATAGGAAATAACCATCACATGGTCCTGTGCAGAATCTATTCCATATATGTCAGCGCTCATGTAGCAGGACTGCAGAAATAAAACTCTGGCTGATTGCTTTGAAGAATGTCTACTAGTTAGACAAGTCAGCAATGGGATAGAAGGAATGTTTGCAGATAGGAAACATGAAGATATGGGATATCATTTTCAGCCTCCCATTCTGGCCTCGTGGGCTACAGGCGCTGGAGATGGTTGGTGCTCTTCTCTGCCAGGGGCAAGATGTGCGAATCCTTCTTTGCAACCCAAGGGCTGCCATTCTCTTAGCTGCTCCCTCTGCAAAAAAAAAAGAAAAAGAAAAGAAAAAAGGAACACCAGAAAACAAAACCCTTTTCCCTCTGTCCTCAGGTGCCTGCTTGGTAGTCTGTCCACATCAGGCACAGGATTAACATTCCCTTCGCTGTGTCACTTCATCACCATTTCTATTAAACTCATTTGCTATCTAAAGGAATCCATTTTCCCCTTTGTTTGCCCATAATCACAAACACACACACAGAGAATGGGCTTGTCAATGGGAAGGGAGGAGCCAGAGGGTTCCATTTTATCCAGCCACCAGCTGGAGAAGACCACCACAGCACAGCCCTGTGGCCAGGGAGCTGATGGCCTGCTCTAGCAAAGCTGAGCAGGGGGGTAGAAGACTCCGGAGCCCATTGCCACCCCATAGCTTCTCTGTCTGGCCCTTGACACTCTCCCCGGCCCCCTCCCCAAGCCATACCCTCTTTCCCCCCCACATCCTTTTTGAGTGATTTGGCCAGTCTGGGACATGCCCTTGAGCTGTGCTAATGTCTCCTGCTTGCCTAGATGGAGAGAGGTGTGTATATAAGTCAGGGGCGGGGGGGGGGATCCACTTCTGCCTCTGGCCCTGCCCACAAATGGCATGTCTCATCTGAAAGGCAGAGTGCTAGAGAATGTGGTCCTGGGGCTAAAAAACAGTCTCCTCACCCTGTGACGGATGGATGGAGGGTCTTGTACCTAAACAGTGGTACAACGTGATGCAGGCAATGCTAGTCAGGTGGCATTCACGTGGCACTTTATTCCATTTCCGCAACATTTCTCTGACTGTTTCCACTTCCTATTTTAGCTTTCGCATAACATAAAAGACGCTTCTGGAAACATAGCAGAATATTGCACAATTTTAGTGCTCGTTTCCCTCTTTTTCCTTTCCAGAAAAATATTCCATTTGCACAGGACATGTAAATGAGCAGCAAACACACGCTACGTTCCACTATATTTTCAGAAGTGGCTTCATGCGGAAGCTCAGATATAATGGAGAAAATAATACATAGGGAAACATCAGGAAAACAGAGTAACAAATGCAGCCTTGGTGGTATTGACCAAGTTTATGAGCACTCTGTCCAGCCTGTGAAGATTGGCTGTGTTACAAATTGAGCACCATGTCCTTCCCAAAGTCTTTGGCAGGCTCGGAAGGCTCAATGAGTTTCTGAATGTGCACAATTTGTGTTCAGCAGACCAGGCGCTGAAGGCTGATGCCCTGTATGGACATGATATTACCCTTGATATTGCCCTTACTCTCACAGAAACCCTGATTGCTGAAGACCATGCAATGAGACCATCCTCTCAACGACACAGCCACGTGTTTAGCGAGCATCTCTTCCATCTGCTGGTTTGTGTGCACACATTTCCCAGGATTGCTCTCTTCCGTCGAGAGCTACAAGTTTTGTTCCTGGGAGCCTTTGCTTTGCAAGGGGGTCTGCATAGTTGGTGCTGGGAACATCAGTACCAAGGGAGCAATATGATAAGGCACACATTGTCAGGGGGCAGCTTGAGGGGGGGCCAAGCCCCAAAGCTTTGGTGATGGGGCTCAGGTCTTCTATTCCTTCCTGACTTTATAAAATCAGCAACATGCTTTACTTTGTTTATAGGGAGCTGAGCACGCCATGAAGTGCAAAAAGAGTGAGCCCCTAGCCACCAGTCAGGCTGAATGGGGCAGTGCCCCACTGATCTCAGGGCCACCCACCTGCCCTCTTACAACCAGATGAGGCCTGTCAACTTCCTTCTCCTTAGTCTCAGTGTTGCCCTTGTAAAACTCAGCAGGGAGAAGGAGGGGGATGAAACTAGACTTAGGTGACCCAATGAATGCTCACTAATGGTTCCTTGTCATCCTGCAAAAAAAAAAAAAGGTTTTGCAGAGGTTTAAATTTGTATTTATCAATCTGTTATGATATGGGTGTGTAGGGTGCCTTGACTCCCTAGGTGCCAGGTCTCTCCTAAATTTAGCAGTGTAAAAATACAAGCTAAACCTGATTTTTCCTGATTGGGGAATCCCTTGGCAGATAAGCTGTTCAGAAACAAAGATTGGCTATCTGATAATGCCAAGGTTGCAGGTTCAATCCCTGTACAGGACAGCTGCATATTCCTGCATTACAGGGGGTTTGACTAGAACAGGGGTCAGCAACCTTTTTCAGCCATGGGCCGGTCCACTGTCCCTCAGACCTTGTGGGGGGCCAGACTATATTTTGGGGGGAAAAACAAATTCCTATGCCCCACAAATAACCCAGAGATGCATTTTAAATAAAAGCACACATTCTACTCATGTAAAAACACCAGGCAGGCCCCACAAATAACCCAGAGATGCATTTTAAATAAAAGCACACATTCTACTCATGTAAAAACACGCTGATTCCCGGACCGTCCGCGGGCCAGATTTAGAAGGTGATTGGGCCGGATCCAGCCCCGGCCTTAGTTTGCCTACCATGGACTAGAAGATCCTCAGGGTCCCTTCCAACCCTACAATTCTGTGATTCTGTGCCAGCCGCAAAAGGGGAAGAGTTAGCAAATAAAATGCCAGAGTTGGGAGGGGGAAGTTTCAGAATTACTGTGGGCCTGAAGTACGCAAACAGGGGGCAAGTGTCGGTTTTTGCAAGTTTGAGAGCAGGAGAAGAAGAGAAGAAGATTTGATATCCCGCTTTATCACTACCGAAGGAGTCTCAAAGATAACAATCTCCCCCCACAACAAACACTCTGTGAGGTGAGTGGGGCTGAGAGACTTCAAAGAAGTGTGACTAGCCCAAGGTCACCCAGCAGCTGCATGTGGAGGAGCAGACGAACCCGGTTCCCGGATTACGAGTCTACCACTGTAAACCACTACACCACATTGGTCTCTGGAGCCACACATGGCTCACACTGGAGGGGTCAGTGCACCATGTTAGCAGGGAGGAAAACATCCTCTCCAGTCTGGAATTGGCAAGCAGGAGGGAGAGACACAAAGTCATGGCTGAGGTCTCTTTAAAACATGGGTAGGCAAACTAAGGCCCGGGGCACAGATCCGTCGCCTTCTAAATCCATCCCACGGATGGTCAGCGTGTTTTTACATGAGTAGAATGTGTGCTTTTATTTAAAATGCATCTCTGGGTTATTTGTGGGGCATAGGAATTTCATTATTTTTTCCCAAAATATAGTCCAGCCCCCACAAGGTCTGAGGGACAGTGAACCGACCCGCTGCTGAAAAAGTTTGCTGACCCCTGCTTCAAAATTGAGACAGTTGTGCCTAATGGAGATGCAAGAGACCCTCTTTGGGTGTAATGCTGGGATTCCCCCCCCCCATAATCTAGACTTAGGTTGTACATATCTGCAAATAAGCCATATGTCATAAAGACACCCCAGTCTCTGCTGTGCCTCATTTTCCTAAAAGGGAACACAGACCCTGGTAGAAGCATCTGATACCCCTAGAATCTCACACTGCTCAGAGATTGGGGTGGTCTGTAACACAATTTTAACATGAGCAACTTCTATGCAGATTTGTGTAACAGGCCTGTGTCCTGAGTCTTCTAAGTGCCTTGCAACACCTGCTGGGTGCATTGACTAAACATGTGGGAAACAAATTAGCGTGTGTGTTTTTCCTGAACACAAAGGAAGTTCATCTCTTCATGGGTATCATGCCACAAGATAAGTTCATGAGACACTCAGAATTTTGATTAAAACTGAAAGGTAAGAGCCCCAGTAGAAGAATAAAAGTTAAGTAGGCCCAGAACTCCGCGAAACTCACAAGGGAGGTGCAAGAAGCGCCTTAGTTTACGAAAAATGATTTTGGCAGAATCAGTGTATGTGGCTTTAGTTATAGATGGGAAAATAGTATACTAGAATAAGTTTAGGAATTTGTTTATTAGTTGTAATAAGTTATTATGTTATAATTGGTTTGATTAGATAATGATGAATGATGAGAAAGACAAGTTATGTAGAAAAGGAAAGGGGGAAGCCCCATGATTGTGTTCAAAAGCATATGCAGGTGGGTTATTGATAAGTCTTTCTTTTTTTTTATTTGATTGTATTTGTAGTGTTTAATTGTATTTGTGTGTTATTTGGTTTTGTGTAGTGAAAATAATAACTTATATATATATAAAAAGATAAAGGGTCTGGAAGCCAAGTCTTCTGAGGAACAGATGAGAGAGTTTAGTATTGTTGCACTCCACCCCAATCTCCAAACGGTGTGAGGTCCCAGGGATTGCAGGTGTTTCTGCAGGGTTCGGTTTCCTCAGAATGAGGTACAATGGAGTACCGTACTCAAGAGATCATATTCATTCATGGGCCTGTTTGGAAGTTGCAATCAATGTACCACCACCAGACTCCTAGTCACGGAGGCTCTTTTCCTATGACTTTTCCAAGTTTGCCCATAAATGAATTGGCAGACGATGCCAGCTCTTGGAGAATGTGTTTGTAGATAGCATTTATCATTCAAAGCTGATGCTTTAAATATAAAAAAGTGTTTCTGAGGTGATGATAACCTCTGCAGCAAGATCAGTCTGCTAATTAGAAAATCCTATGAAATTTGGATCCCATAATTCTGTGATTATAGTGGTGTAAGGATATCAATTGTGACAAGTATGGAATTATCAAACTGATGCTGCATACTGAAAGATTCCCTCTCATGCAGGAAATCCTGGGTGCCGTTAATAGATGATTGAAGGTTTTGTGCCGTGTGTGTGTGTGTGTTTTCTATATAAACAGAGTACCAGGTGACCTCGAGCCAGTCACCATCTCTTAAACTAATCAACCTTACAGGGCTGTTGTGACAATAAAACAGGGGGGAGGAGAACCATGTACAGCACCTTGAGCTCCTTGAAAGCATAAGGTGGTTTATAAATTTAACAAGATGGTTGACAGTGTTCTCGAAGCTACCAACATGAGTCTGACCAAACTGCAGGAGGCAGTGGAAGATAGGAGTGCCTGGTGTGCTCTGGTCCATGGGGTCACGAAGAGTCGGACACGACTAAACAACTAAACAACAAAAAACAAACAAACAAACAAGAAACATGGGCAGGTTTAGTAAGTAAGTAGCAATAAGTTAAAGTAAAGTTGCTGATAATTTAGTTGCTTAATAGATGGTGCAATCTGTTGCAGAAGTTTCAGTTGTGCAACTGTTGCACTGTATTCCTCTGTTGCACAACTTTAAAATTCTCCCATCCTTTAGTTCTAGAGTCCTTGCACTAGTGGACGGAGAATTTTAGACACAGACCATGATATGCAACAGGGTTATTTGATTTATATATACTCCCACCCCACCCCACGCAGGAACTATTGTCTTGTGGGTGAAACTCTGCCTTGGTTAGTTGCTAGTACTGCTTAAGGCTACTCAAAGCCAACACATTGCAAAATGCATTGGTTGGTAAAAGCTTATTGAATTCCAACTTTTCCTCAAATTGATAAGGCCCACAGACAGCTCTTCTCTTAGGCTGTCAACATCAGGTAGCCCTCAGAGACTGGTCTGAGGAAGCCCAGCCTCCAAAGGTCACCTCAGAGTTCACCAAGGTTCTCTGCTCTCCATTATCCCCCTTTACTAGGGCTGTGCATGCGCCTTGCAATCTGATCTATGGCCCCAATTTGTGAATCTGGATTGGATCTGCTCCACGCCAGACCAATCCAAACCCTTTTCGACAAACCCCAAATCAATCTGCATCCTAACAGCCTGTCTTCTCCTTTCCATGCCATGACCATGCATGCGCGCGCACACACCTTGTCCAGGGAAGAGGCAGGGAGAAGAAACATTAATGTAGAGCTTCAGGGAAACCTCTGCACAAAAGAAAATGCCCTGCAGATCTCAGGAGCCGTGCAAGCAGGCAGCCCTAGTCTCATGCTGCTGGAACCGGTAACATAAAGACCATGCTATAAGCAGATCCCTTTGTTCATGCATTTGTCTGTGAGATGCATTCTCTCCATCACACGCATGTGCATAGTCATATGTATGCACACACACGTCAGTACTCTCAGCATCCAGCCAAAGACACTGAAATGTCTCCAAATATTGGGAAGCTGTCAAATGAACAGCCTCTGCATTATGTTTCCTTTTCCAGTAATGTTGCCAGAGACAAGTGTCAGCCCTGGAATCCAGTCACAATTGAGCAGGTGCTTTCTCTACAGCCATATACAGCATCTCAACAGCTGGAGGATGGCATGTCAGGAACGACCTGTGGCTACTAAGGAATTTCTTCCCACAGAAGGCAGTGTTGGCCCCCAACTTGGATGGCTTCAAAAGAGGATGAGGCAAATTCATGGAGGAGGAGAGGGCTATCCATGGCTAGTCCTCACGATGGCTATACTCTGCCTACACACTTGGAGGCAGCAATGCTTCTGAAGACCCATTGCTGGAGACCATGGGAGGGGAGAGAGCTCATGCTTGAGTCCTGTTTGTGGGTTTCCCATCGAGGCACCTGGTTGGCCACTGGGGGAACAGGAGGCTGAACTAGAGGGGCCATAGGCCCGACCCAGCAGGGCACTTCTTATAATTGTATGGTATTAACCTTTCCACCAGACAGTTGTCCCAAAGGCTGAGTTTGCAAGCTACCTTTCGGTAACATCTCCTTTTCTCTCCCCCCCCCACCACTATAGTTGTGACCCCACCCCAACACACTAACTTGAACTTGAGTACCACTATAACCAATGGCACAATGTGATCAATGTATTTTGTCATTGATCAGGATGCAATGGCCCCTCTGTTCTGTTTTTTGCTGCACACACACACAGATTCAGATTTTGCCTCACCAGGGTGGCTGTTTGATTTGTGATTGCATAGGATTATCAACACATAGTCCTAAACTCACCTTGGGTTGACCTAGTAGTGCTTGGAAAGGGCCATCGCTCCATGGTAGAGCATCAGCTTTGCATGCAGCAGGTCCTGGCTGAAACCCTGCAGAGCCACTGCCATTCGGCATAGATAACACTGAACTAGATGTACCAATTGTCTGACTCAGTTGAAGGCAGCTTCCCTTGTTCCTACGATGGTGCTGCAACAGACCTTAGACCAGGGGTAGGCAACCTAAGGCCCATGGGCCAGATGCGGCCCAATCGCCTTCTCAATCCGACCCACGGACGGTCCAGGAATCAGCATGTTTTTACATGAGTAGAATGTGTGCTTTTATTTAAAATGCATCTCTGGGTTATTTGTGGGGCATAGGAATTTGTTCATTATTATTTTTCAAAATATAGTCTGGCCCACCACATGGTCTGAGGGATGGCGGAGCGGCCCACGGCTGAAAAAGGTTGCTGACCCCTGCCTTAGACTCTTTTCAAGGTGCTGAAAGTCCTATGTAAATTCTGAATTACCTTGTTGGTGTTATCAAAGGTGCAGAATCTTTCATATAGCATTTCCAGGAGGCAACTTATGGTTATGTAAGTTAGTGGAGAGGGTGGTAATCAGCTAACTTCTTTTGTAATCCTATCACATATGTATGGTGGCTTGAGCCCATTCTAAGCTGAGAGCAAAGATATCCCTCAAGATACTTGAACACACGTTGTCTCTCCTCTGCTCATTTTAGAGGCTGCCGTGTTATTAGAAATGAGGTTGCTGAGCAAGGCACAGAAGACGTTGATGTGGGGCACTGGAGACAAGCAGGACGGAGTAGTGGGAAGACAGTAGAAAGCTATGTGCCATGCACTGGTTACTTCAAGATTGGACTCCCACAGTGCAGTCTTATACGGGGCTTCCCTTGTGTTTGATCTCAAAGCTGCAGTTAGTGTAGAACGCTGCGGCATGACTGATACCAGGAGTGAAGAAGAGGAAGAAGAGTTTGGATTTGATATCCCGCTTTATCACTACCCGAAGGAGTCTCAAAGTGGCTCACATTCTCCTTTCCCTTCCTCCCACAACAAACACTCTGTGAGGTGAGTGGGGCTGAGAGACTTCAAGAAGTGTGACTAGCCCAAGGTCACCCAGCAGCTGCATGTGGAGGAGCGGGACGCGAACCCGGTTCACCAGATTATGAGTCTACCGCTCTTAACCAGTACACCACACTGACAGGTACAACACTCTGCTCAGAGACCTGCACTGGTTGTCAATCTGCTACCGGGCCAAGTTCGAGGTGATGCTATTAGTACATAAAGCCCTTGCTTGTCAGATCAGCTCACCCCAGATATGCCCTCTCAACCACTGGAACCATGCTCCTTCCTTTGGAAATCCCTGCCTATTGACACACCAGTTGGATGCCTTCACTGTACTCTGTACTTGGTGTCTGGTGGTGGTGGGGAGAAACATTTCTATTTCAGCAGGCTTATCCAAGCATGGAGAAGCTGTTTTGTGTATTAATAATCCGGCTCTAATTAATTGTTGATTTCATTATTTTTGAAGATTTCAAATTCTTGTTTTTAACTGTTCTACTGATAATTTTTATTGGTTTATGCTTCTTGTAAATTGCTTAGAGACTTTATTGCAATCAAATCTATATATATATAAATGTTCCCATTGCATGCGCGTCCGGCCGCACCTTGCTCCATAACCACTGGACCAAATCACATCAAATTTAGGACAAAGCGTAACATGACCATGGGGGAAGGATATAGCATAATAATTTTTTTAAAAAAAACACACCTGTCATGCCTAAAATATAGAATAAAGGCCAAAAAATGGCGCGCCTATTATACCTCACCAGCAAAAGGAATGAAGACTCCAACAGCATCCAATAGAAAGGCGGATTGCCTGCTGACGTCATCAGACCTGGCCAGAGCAACAATGCCTTTGCCCTCACCTAAAATGGCCGCCGCAGCTTCGCATGTGCCGAGAAAAAAAAACACGGAGCAGGAGGCATGCCTGAGAGGTCGCACTGAGTAAGACCAGCTCTGAGGGGATTGTGTCGCTGGGGTGCGTGATTTTGGGACTGGGGTAGGGGAGAATGCTCTTTAAGGCTCCAGTGCCCTAACCTAAAATGGCCGCCGCAGCTTCGCATGTAAAATGCATCTCTGGTTATTTGTGGGGCATAGGAATTAGTTCATTCCCCCCCCCAAAAAAAATATAGTCCGGCCTACCACATGGTCTGAGGGAAAGTGGACCGGCCCACGGCTGAAAAAGGTTGCTGACTCCTGCTCTAAAGGGACAGGGAAGAATGAAAACAGGAGCTTCCAGAATACTCTCGGGGTCAGGAGAATTTTAAAAAGCAAAAAATAAAAAAAAAACCCACAGCAACGCGAAAGTGGGGGGGGGGAGACGGAGAGGTGCCAGGCAAGAGTTCAACGGGAGGAGCTGTGGGGAGGGATGTGCTTTCTCTTTTACATCTTCCTTTGCCATTTCACAAAATGAGCCAGAGCAATGCGTGGCTGGGTCAGCTAGTGGTACATAGATGTTGTGAGATAAATAAATAATAAAATGTCAGAAATGGGAACTTTCTTGTTCTCTTCACTCCCTTCACGGGGATCCAGCAGGGATCTTTCCATGTTCTTGTGAAGCACAGCAAGGGACTGCAGCCTTTGGAACTCATAGGTGTGGTGGTTAATGAGTGATGAAAGGGTCTATGTCTCTTCATTATTTTCCAATTATTTTTACAGGTAAAGTAAGGTTTCTAGTGGTTGCACATTCTGAACCAGGAGTGTGCCAGGTACTTTGGATTCATTAATCATGGTGAGAAGAGAGAGGCCTTGCTATTTGTGAAATGTCAAAGAGATTTTCACTTCTCTTAGAAGTCCTCAGCTTGTACCACTCTTGTTTGTTGTCTTCCTCCTCCTCCTCCTCAGGCTAAGTGGTTCTATGGCTGCTGCATCAAAAGCCCAAACTTCCTATTTTCTTCTTTTCTTCTATTTTTTCTTCTAATTTTTATACTTTTCCTTCCTTTTCTTTCTTCCACCCTTTCTTTCTTCTATACTTTTCTTTTTAATTAATAACATTATCAAGAACTTTGTATATATGAATGTAATCGTAACACAATGTTTTGATTTTGTAATAATTATGCCAAATTAAGAAATTAAAATTAAATAAACAAAAATAAAAAATAAAGTAAGGGTGAACATCTGTGGGCGCCTAGATGTTGTTGGACTCTAACTCCAATCAGCCCCAGCCAGCATGGCCAATGCCAATGATCAGAGGTAATGGGAGCTGTGGTCTAACAACATCTGGGGAGCAAAAGGTTGCCCACCTCTCTATTTTGAAGACTTAGGGTCCCTGCTGCAAAGCAGGCCTTTCCTCTAACTCAAGTCCTCCCTTTCACAGACCATGTGGACATGCTAGCAGGGTGCCTGGTTAGAGCTATCATTTTATGGGGTTCTCTCTTCATCACAGAAGAGATTATTGGGGGCTGCTCTGCTCTACGCAGGTTCAGTGGCAGCATCTTACTCAGGACCAGTTGCTGGGGAACCACAGTGAGAGAAGGCATCAAGAAGCATCTAGTTGTCCACCAGGGGCAACAGGAGACTGCATGCAAGAGAAGGAGGCCTTTTGGTCTAACCTAGCAGGGCTCTTCACAGGCCTTAGCCAGAGCTTGGATTCAAACATTTTTCACAGCACCCCATTTTTCTTTTTTCTTTTTGACCCTGCCAAGCAAATGCATTTCTAGGATGTTCCAGAGAGAAAACAGTCTCCGTCCTCCTACACTCTTTTGCCAGCAGTGACCACACTAATGCGCAAGAGAAGCAATGTTTGCTTTCCTTATTACCTGTGGCTGCCAGCATAAAGCCTTCTAGCAAAAGAGTTCAGGTAGTGCCAATTACCCAGAATTTAGGCAGCTCAGCCTGCACAACAGCAGTTACTTAATGTGCAATTAACCCCAAGCAGCACAGACCCAGCTCCCCTTGCCCGGTCGCAATCCACAAAGGCAACAGGTAAATAACACCAGAGAGGCCGCCCATCAATCTTTTTCCAGCTGGGCCGGCTGGCAGGTTCACCACATGTCTTCCATCTCTGGACCACTTCATGGATTTCTGAGTAAGAGGGTGCACAATGTGTAAATATCTGCACATAAGGCATATTATGCTATGTTTGGAGCAGCTGTGCTCATTCCCATCGCAGCATGCACAAGAGCCAGCCAGCTGCAGTTCCCTGCCTAGTTCAGACATGAAAGCACATATGTATCATATGCTTGCAATCTGTGGGGTGTGAAGTGTTCCCAGGACTCCTGTTTTCCTTGGCCTTGTTATCACAAATGACGGATGAGGTGGTCCATCTGTAGTGAGGATATAATTTCATTTGATGATGCACATTGGTCAGAGAGGGCAACCAAGGTGACAAAGGGAGTTGGTTGAAGGAGTTAGAAATGCCTGGCCTAGAGAAGAGAAGACTGAGAGGTGATGTGATCGCCATCTCCAAATATCTAAAGGGCTGAAATATTCAGTGTCATGGACTAGTTGGATGCAGAGGAATGGTGAAAGGCTCAGAGCCCAGGGATTGGTGGTGGGACAATGGTGAGTGGTCAGAGGGAGAAGATTGGGAGGAGGAGCTATCAGAAGCTGAAGAGGCAGAAGTGGATAATAGGAGGGTGGGTGGAGAGAGGCCAAGAGGCAGAAATGAGTCAGGCTGGTGCAGAGTCACGGGTGCCTTCCCCTCCTGCTGCAACACGTTCCTCTCCCCCCTTGTCTCAAAGAACCAGAAGAGGCATGAAAAGGATGGAGGAGAAGTTGGCTTCATGCAGGCGCAGTCTCCGATTTCTTGGAAGAAGTCCTGGGGAAGAGGAGACAAGTCTATGATTCTATGATACCTATGCAGACACCAAGTGGGAGGTAGCAGCTGGGAACCAGGGGTCAAAGCCAAGAGGTCAAGTCAGGAGTCAGAGCTGGAAGGTCAGAACCAGAGATAAAAAGCAAGGTGTAAAACTGTTCTCAGCCAGGCAAAGTTTCCATCCAGAGCAGGAAGGTTGGTGAAAATATAGCAGGGGTGGGGAAAGCGGAGACCTCCATATGTTGTTGGACTCCAAATCCCATTACCTCTGATCATTGACCATTCTGACTGGGAATGATGGGGGTTGTCATCCAGCAATGTCTGGAGGTCATGGATTCCTCATTGGCCTCATTTTTAGGGAACACAATTTCTGGGTTTTTTGTGGAGAGAGGATTGGAGGAGAGATTTTTGAAGGTGACAAAATAGGAGCAAAGGGGCAGCCAAAGTCTGGACTTCAATTCAGTGGTGGTGACAAAAAAGCCAATGCAATTCTGGGCTGCATCAATAGGAGTATAGCGTCTAGATCAAGGGAAGTAATAGTACCACTATATTCTGCTCTGGTCAGACCTCACCTGGAATACTGTGTCCAGTTCAAGTTCAAGGATACTGACAAGCTGGAACGTGTCCAGAAGAGGGCAACCAAAATGGTCAAAGGCCTGGAAACAATGCCTTATGAGGAACGGCTTAGGGAGCTGGGTATGTTTAGCGGGAGGGAGGTGGGCGAGCGGGGGATGAGGGGCGTGGCGCTGGAGCGGCGCGGGGCTTTGCGCACCCTTCCCAGCGCTCCAGCTGGGGCTCCGGAGGCCAGCCGGCTTGCAGCTCGCCCGCCTGCCCACCCGTGGGGGCAGGGGTGGGTTGGGGAGGGGGTGCCCAGTATGCCAGCGGGCTCGCGGGGGCGCCCCTGGGGGGGCCTGGCGCTCTGGTGCACCACGCCACCCAGCCCCTATGACGAGACGGCTCTGGTCAAGATATACCAATACTGATTTCCACAATGTGAAATCCCACACCCCTGAACAACGCTGGAAGGATGGATTTCTCTTCTCAGCCAGATCTGCCCCAGACTTCTCTCCACCAAATGGTGGCACAATGGCTCCCCCTAGTGGCAGAGGGGCAGCACTTGCTCTGGAGTAGGTCCGCCCCTTCTGCCTCTCCCAGCACTGGCTTTTCCCCTTAAAGCCAAGTGGGCACCACACATTTGTTCCGCTTTTTGCCCTTTGGTTGCCATGGAGACATTCCAGTCCTTCCCTCACAGGGGGGAACAAAGTTCTAAACATTTAATTCTGCAGCCCACCTGGGAGCCTTTTATACTCCCCACTCAGCGTTTGACATGCAGTAATTTCCCCCCTCCCTGCTTTCAAGATTATCCTAAAATTCTTGTCCTCTTTCTTTCATTCTCTAAATCTCAGCAGTTGGGCCTCAAAAGAAATAAGCACAAGAAATATGGATACATGCTTCTAATGATAATTTGACGCTGTCTCCACAAGCTTGCATCAAGAGGCACTGGAAAGAAGCTGGAGGGAAGCCAAAAGACTCTGGTTCATTGAGCTCTCAAGGGAGGAAGGGAAGGCAGGCGGGGCTTCCCAATAAGACCTGCGTCTGCCCTACTGGAGCAATCGGTTGTGGCAACTGGGCACTTGACGCCTCCCATATTTTTGAAGAACGTAAGAAGTATCCTGCAGAACCAGATCTAGAGCAGCATCCTGCTCTCACAGTGGCCAAACAGATGGGCATAGAATGCCCCCAAGCAGGATGTGAAGACAACAGCTCTCTCCCTGTGCCTCCCTGTGGTTCTCAGCAACTGGGATGCAAAGGTGGACTGCCTCCAGTCGTGGAGACAGCTCTCGTGACTGGTAGGCATGGAGAGCATCGTCCTCCAGAGAGGCCTCTGGGGGGAGAAAATTCTGTAGTCTTAACTATGCACTGTCATGAATCTTCCGATATTCAGCTTCATTGGATGGCCCTGAACCCTAATATTATGATGATAATAATTTTTATTAGTTTTCAATTACAATCCAATAATAGCCTTATTATAACAATACTAATTTATAATACAATTATTAATACCAATTGTTCAAATACAGAATTATATAATTTAGATAAGGTGCCCTCCGCGTGCTAAAATTGATGGCTTGATTATTTGCTTTATTTCTGCATTCCAAAATTTTATTAATTTCCATAACATTCCAGTCATAATAATTCCTTATGCAACAACTGCAATATTAATAGCTTCTATTCGTGTTGACACATTAAATGATTTATAAAACTACAAGTGAGGCACTCAAACTGTATCCTTGTTCTTCTTGTCTGTGGCAATTATTCCGTCTGAGGTGTTTCTTCCTGTCCTTGTAAGATGCTACGTCTTTCTTTCCCCAGTTGTTGCTGTTCTCCATCATGCTTTGGGTGAAGCTGGTATCCCGTTGTTGTTTCAGAAATTTCTCCATTGTTCCATCCTGTGCTTTGTTGTTTTGTAACTTTAACAACAGTTGCAAAAATCACTCTGTCCCAATAAATAACCTGTTTTCACCATTTTTCCTCTCAGCCTTGGAAGAAGAGTGGTCTGTCGAACTGCAGATGACTCAATAATGAACCTTATTAGTTCCTTGGCAAGTTCACAGACTCTTTTCATCCTTCCACCCAATTAAATTAAATTCCAAGTCCTCTTAGGGTTATTCAGTTCACTCCATAAATAATAAAGGATGGGGAAGAGTCAGCTCTAGATTTCCATCGTAAACCTTTTGCAAAATAGAGCTTCCCTTCTCCCCCCCCCCTTTTTTTACACACACAGTTCCATTTAATGTTATATTCCATATCTATAATCCAATTTCTTCCATCTTCACTTGTACAAATATAATTTGAACTAAACATTCAGAGGAGGGTTGCCAAATCATAAATGTAGAGGAAAAACTTTAAGTAAAGGAACCGTAGAGTCCCCTCTCCTCCCACCCATCTTTTGCACCAAATGAAGTCTTATTTCAAGTTCAAACCTTAAAGTTTTTGCAGTTGGTTTAGTTCTGCAGTTTGTGAACAGGACAACCTCTGCTTCTTAATGGTGACGTAGGAGGGTTATCTGCAAGCACTCAACACCTCCCTGCCTCCTGTATTCCATGCCGGAGTGAGAACCAGGCATTGAGGCGAACTGCGAGTGAAGCCCATCCCCCCTGTTCCGGGGTGGGGGGGACTTGCAAGGATAATTACCCTGAAGTATCCTTGTTTTTCCTTCTCCAACGGTCTCTCGCTGTTGTGGCAGCTGCCTCCATTAAGGCAGATCGGAACTGGAAGCCTGAACTCTAATATTATGAGAAAGGGAGACAGAACTTATCCCAGTCCATTTTCTTCAACCCCTGCATAATCTTATACACCTCTGTCCTGCCCCCTCATTTGTTTTCTAAATTAAAAAGTCTTGTGGGAAGCCCACAAGCAGACCTGAGTGCAACAGCCCTCTCCCCATGTGTGTTCCTTCCTAGCATTTTACTTATGTAAAATGCAAGTCTCCACAATCCAAGCACTTCTCTGAGGTTCCCTGGAGATGAAGGGGAAACAGGACAGAGAGAAGTGCCCAGAAGCCCCCTTGCTTTCCTGACAGGCTTCCTTCTACCGCTCCTCATTCCTTCCCAACTTTGTTTTGGCAGCATACAAGCCCAACAGTGATAGCAAAAGAGAAAAAAAGTTGTGCATCTTCTCTCTGAACAAAGATGAGGGCGGGGTTAAAAAAAAAGCCCAGAAATTATAGTGTCAGTTTCATACAGAGGAGTATCTGTAAAGTAGTCAGAAAAGAAATATTTCCCCTGTGCCTCGCTCATCATCAGAGCTGTTCGCATTAGAGGGAGCAGCTTTCAAAGCCCATGATCAGACGAGAACCTGGGAAATGGCACAGGACAGAGATGTCGGGAGGCGGAAGAAATGCTTTGGGCCAGTCTGCCAGAAGACTGCAGGGCAACACAAAGGGGTCAGCTGGCAGTGGCGAATGCTAAGAAAGAGGTTCTAACCCACATATAAGTGGCCACCTGGACAGGCGAAATAGAGCCAACCAGGTGCTGCCCAACAACCTTGTCTTAGCCATGAAGCCCAGTGGATGACATTAGGCCTTTCGATGGCACCCCCAGGAATGGGGAACTGTTATCACCGCAAGGGCCTCATTCCCTGCTCAGCAACCTTGGCTAGTGGTGGGCAGGAACAGGGACAAATGGAGGAGAGAAGAAATGTCAACGTTGCCTCTGTACAGGAGGCTTCTTTGTACAATGAATTGCATAACACACACATGCACATTTCTGCCCTCCTTCTGGGCAAGCAAAAGACATCGTGAGAGTTCGAGGACACATTATAGCCAGGGAAAAAATGTTGGAGGAGGCTTCAAAGCAGGACTGGTGAATAGCCTGGCCTGGGGAAAGGGGTGTGCCTTGGGGGGGGGCGTGGTCCGAGGCAGTGGCATGTTGTGAAACATAGGGGAACAGATAGGGCCAGAGGCTCCAGCATGCAAGGGCGATGGGCAGGGAGGAGGGGGGGGGCATTGTGCTTCCCTCCCTAAGCTGGGCAGAAGCTTTCCAGGCTTTGGGAAGGAGGAGCCAGGCTTTAACACTTTAATACTCTAATTCACTGGGAACTTTTAGGGGACTAGCCCAATCCCCTTCGTCCACTGACCACATGCCACTGGTCTGAGGGGAGTCTTGAGGGCCAGAATGAGAGTCACCTCAGCTCAAAAATGATACTGCAGAGTTGGGAAAGGATCAGAGAAGGGCAGCCAGAGCGATCAAGGAGTGCAGTGACTCCCCTAAAAAGAAAGGATTGAGGTCTTAAGAGGTGGCATGGTGGGGGCTTAAAGAATTATGCAGGCTCTGGAGAATGTGGATAACGTTTTCCTCCTCTCAGAATACTAGAACTCATGAACATCCCATGATGCTGAATGTTGGAAGATTCAGGGCAGATGAAAGCAAGTCCTTCTTCCCACAGTGCAGAGTTAAACTATGGAACTCACTGACCCGGGAAGTAGTGAGGACCACTACCCTAGATTGCTTCAGAAGAAGATTTGCCAAACTCATGGAGGAGAGGCCTGCTGATGTCCCCTAGGCAGGAGGGCTCTGCTCTGTCTCCACAGTTGGAGGCTACAATGCTTCTGAATCCCAGTTGCTGGAAACTACCAGAGGGGAGAGGGCTCTTGTGCTCGGCTCCTGCTGGAGGGCTTCCCACAGAGGCTCACAGGCTCCTCTGGCATTCCTACAAGAGGCAAGGAAGGCACATTTGGCCCCCATACCTGAGGTTCCTCATCTCTGGTGTAAACCTACCTCACAATCAGAGCTTTCTTTCCAGGATAAAATGAGTAATCCTCATGTCTGTCATCCATAGTTCCTCAGAGGAGTAGTGGAGGATACAAATAAAAGAGAGAGAGTTAAACAGAGGAAGTAGCCCTAAGCCACCGTCTTAGACACTGTTGATTTTTCACTAGATGCCTTTGCATTGTCTCTGTTCTCTTGGGACTTGAACTCCCCTTATGCATTGCTGGGGACATAAATCTCCATCCTGTTATATTCCTATGCAACATAACCTGCAGCATTTTAAACTAATATTTCTTTGAGTTGAAACAAAGCAGCAGTTTCCTGCACACAAACAGCATCTACATCGGCAGCCCTTTGGCAAATCAGCTTCAAATTGAGCTCTCATGAGAACTTCTCTGTAAAAGATGGTGACTCCAGTGTGTTCATTAAGCTTCCTGGACAACTCAGCTGTGATAGGGCTTGATCACATCAACAGTTCTGAAATTCCATTTTGGTTCTTTTTCAAGGGATTGTTTTCATTTGACTGTCCATTTTGCCCGGCTCCTTCTGCATACATCAGAGTCGGCTGCTGCTATTCTCTCATTTTCACCAAGCTTTCTGGAAAATTCTAAGAGGACAAAGAAACGGGAAACAGGGAGGTCCTTTGCAGATTAGAGGGGTGGAATAATCCCGAGGGTGCTGAACTAGAGTCCGCATCATCCCAGACCATTGCCCATGCTTGCTGACACTGAAAGACGTTTGAGTTCAGCAACATCTGAAGGGCCAAAGAGGCTTATCCGTGGTCAAGAATTGCACAGCAGAGGTGAGGGATGCAGTTTTGGTTTAGGACTGGGATGGGGAACTTGTGGTCCTTCAGACACCGCAAGGCTGGGGTGGGGGGCACTCACCGTGGGGCCTCTAGAGCAGCCGAGCCACGTGTCTCTCCTGGGAGAGACGTGGTGGCTTGGGCACCTGCAGGCTCTGCACTGCCCAAATGGTCCACCCTCTGCCTCCCCCTCAGCTGTAGGATGGCTGAGTGAGAGGAGGCAGGCAGACTCCTTGAAGGCCCCACAGAGCGCCCTGCCCCGGTTGGCCCCACTCCCAGGCACTGGGCACACGTGCCGCCCCAGGCACCCGTTCGGCTTGCTCTGCCGCTGGGTGGTGGTAGCAAGCCAAGTCAGCCTGTGCACACTTTGGGGCGGGGGCTGGTGTCCTGGGTTTGAGCCAGTGAATGTTGGCGCATATGCCATCATCAGGCTATCCCTGTCCATGATTGTTGCTTAGCTTTCTCCAAGATAAAAGTTTTTGCCCTGCTGGCAAAATGGCAGCAAGCCTTCTAGATAGAGATAAATCTTCCCCATCTTCTGACTCAGAAAACAGCGAGTCCTTGAAATGCAGGCTGCTTCCTTAAACATGTCCTGGCCTTCACTCACCTCTTTTCCCCTCTAATAAGACAGTTTTGTTCTTCCCATCACATAAGAATGCACACTGGGCATAATTGATGGACAGGCCTTTGCTTCTGAAAGCTATCAACATTGCAACTGTGAAATCACACGTCCAAATATGTTTATCTTCTCAGCTTTTCTAGGCCGTGCTTTTCGGACACAGAGTTGTTATTTTTTGTGTGCTTCAAGGGGGAAGAAGAAGGCACTTGCTTCTTAAAAGTCAGGGTAGAAAAGGAGAAGATAAAGGGGGAGGCACAGTCCTGGTGCTGCCTTGGAATCCCAAACAAAAACCAGGGCTGGAACCTGGCAGATGTATTAATGAAATGTGAAGCAACAGCGCTTATTCCCACTGGAAGGGGATAGCCATTTCTTTGGAGGGCTTCATGTTCTTCCTGGAGGTGATATGGGACTGGTAATCCTTCTCACCGATGTGCCTCCCTTGGCCTAGGGAAGCAAGCCTTATCTCAGAAACACAGGGCTGGATTAACAATCACACTCAATAATCTCTAGCAATAGGGGCCAAACTCTGGCTCAGCAAGCTGCCAAATTTGCCCAGTGAAAGCACTTAAGAAGCTCACCCATCTTAAGCAAAATGCCCAACCTGATTTCGCAACCATTATTTCTTCACTAAGGTATTCATACAGGTAGCTTGTCCCATCCTGAAGCCCACCAGAGATCATGCACAATCTCTAATCATCAACTATATAATGCAGCATATGGCTGAAATGATATTTGAGAAGCTCTCTAGCCCCTGCTGACGGCACTTTGGGATATTGTGGAGATGCTGTTTCTGGACTTCAAAACTGCTGATGGAAGAGAACATTGGAAGCTTATCTAATCAGGGCAATGTGTGAATAAACCTTAGAGGGTGTACAATCTGTGTACCTGTGTACACAAATAGTTGAGCTGCATACATGTGAAAGTATTGTGTGTACTTGTGTACACAGTGCGGAGCTGTACAAATCAACAAGTGTTCTCTCTTTCACAAAAACACCTCTGAATGTGCAGGTGCAATTTGCACCTGTGTTCAGTGTAATGTGTGAACAAGCCCATTATACTGGACATGAGCTACAAGCTCCCTCCCGTTGCAGTGTTCACTGCAATACTAGATACTAGAACAATGGCTAAAGGTTCTGGGGTCTCACTGCTGACTCAGGTAACCCTTTGTCTGAAAAGCCTGTGAAAGAACAACCCCATATACAGGGAAGTCCTTGTTGTGTGTCAGGTGGAAATGCTTGCTGGCTCTGGTGTTGTCTTTCCCTCCTATTCCCTGTCATTTTGTTAATCTGTCAGGCCGTCTCGCTGCAGAGACAGCCAAGGGATGGTGTGATAGATGTGCAATGGAGACAGAGCACTTCTGTTGCACTCGGGATGCGTGGCTGATTGATGGGGAGAAAGCACACGGGCATCGCTTTATTTCCAGCTGCAATAAGGGGTCCATGCCACACACCCAAATGGAGAGAAGGTCAAATCAGTGATGCAAGGCAAGTTTATGGATTTCCAAATTTCCCAAGATACTTCAGTGGCAAATGCTCTTCCATTTGGGCATGTGTGTCTGCATGCTGATACAGAATTTGAATGCAATAGACGTTTCTCCATCTCCTTCCAGTTTTACTCCCAAGCAAATTAATGATTTCACCTAGCTGCAAAGTTGCAAAATACTTCCAAGTCTTCGTGAATGAAAACAGAAGCTGGGACTCTCCACGTTTGCTCAGTCATCCTTTCAAGGAGCCCATTAGGCAATCTTCATTTCCTCTTATTTTCAGGACTTGTTTTCAGTAATTGGCATCCAGCATTTGGGGCCCCCTCCCGGTCAGCTCAGAACCAGAACTAGTTGAGACTTCCTTCTTGACTGAGGACCCAAGGCCATAGCTAGGGGGTGCGGAGGTGGGTCCCCACCAGGGGCACAGGCAATTGGGGGGGGCACAAAATCGGCTTAGAAATATACTGATTGTTGCCTCATAAGAAATGGTATTAAATAGAGGGTGAATTGATGGGGGGCAGCGGAAAGAAGAGCTCATTTGTCCATGGCTGGGGGGAGCAATCTGGACGGTTCTGCCAAGAGCACAAGATCACCTAGCTATGACTCTGTGAGACCCCATCACTAGCCCCAGTATATATGGCAGGAGTGGGGAATTTCAGTCTTGGGGGCTGAATATGGCCCTCCAGGGCTTTCTACCTGGCTCTCGGGAACCTCTCTTGCCAGCCCACCCCCCTCATGGATTCCCTTTTGAATGGTCTAGACTGGCTGCAATTCTGATAAGGCCTCTTGGGAAGAAGAGTATAGAGGGTTGCGTAGGGGGTGTGCCTAGAGAAGCTGCCTAGTGCACAAAGAGGGGGGGATTTATTGCATTGATTTTTCTGCCCATTTCTGCCTCTGCTCTGGCCACCTTCTGAAATGTGGCCCCTGGAAGGTTTCCCAGAAGGGAACATGGCCCTCAGGCTGAAACGAGTTTCCTGCACCTGACATATAAGAACCAAGGAGAGATAGCGGAGCCTCACCATTGTCTGGGGAAATGTCTAATGCAGGGAGTTGGTAAAACTGGGTGGCCCGATACATCTGACCAGTCCCATTTCCCCAAGCTGCCACAATTCACTCTGCAACCCTTGGAGCAGAGACATCCATGAGCCACAGCTGATGTTCTGATGAGGCATGTTAGGGGGCCTCTGACACTACAAGCCTTTCCTTCTCTGAGCTCTGCTTAGCTGGAGGAAGCACAAACGGAGGCAGAGCAAGGTGGGTGCAGTGGTTGCTGGTTGCCCCAGGTGTCATCCCTGAGGGGGGGTGACATTGCTGCCCACCCCCGGGACGCTCGGCACGGGTGGCGCACTCCCTAGGATACACACCCCTGGGACGCTTGACATGGGCGGCGGCACAGCACAAACCCCGGGACACTCAGCGTAGGCGGCACACCCCTGGGACGCTCATCCTGCCCCCCTGGGACACTAGTCCCTCTGCTGGGATGCTAGCCCTGCCCCTGGGACACTAGCCCCGCCCCCATGGCTGGCTAGCACTGCCCCTGGGTGCATGCTGCTCTGGGTGCCAGAGTGGCTAGCTCCGCCACTGAGCACAAATCAAAGTATATTCTGAGGAGAGCCCCACTGATGCTCTCAAAAGTAGTGGAGCTTCAAGAGTAGCTGTAAATTTAAACCTAGGGAACTGGCTGAGCAGCTGATTCCGTCCACTTTTAGTCCCTCTAAGACTCAATCGTATGTCCATTCCATCCTGATCCATCCTGTTGCAAGCTGTTCCATCCCATCTTAGGCAATTTCTGTGCATCTTGTACTTGCACTGTTTACTAGGGATGCACATGACCCCCCCCCCATCTGATCTAGGATTTCAGGGCTGACCCACCCTGGATATGGGCCCTGAATCAATTCAGGGGTCAGCCCTAATGTTTAGTTAGGCTTTAAAAGCCTGATTAAACGTGTTATTTTGGAGGGAGAGGAGAAGGAGAGTCTGTCTCTCAAAACCCTATTAAAACATAGGGTTGGGGAGGGACAGGGCAGGAGAAACGGCATCTCCTTTTCCTACACCCCCTCCCCCCAAAAGCACTGCAGACAGCAGAAATGAACTTCCACTCACCAGCTGCTGAGCAGAGAGTTTCAACCTGCTGGGTGCTTTTTCACTGCTATGTTCTCTAGAGGTGATCTGGGCCCAGATTGACCCAAATCGGCCTGATTCTGTACAGGATGAGGGTTTTGGCTCAACCCAGTGCACAGCCCTACTTTTTGCATACAACACATTTCCCCGACTCCTATCCAATGCATTCCCCAGTGAAATAGGCATTTTGTTTGCAGCTTTCTTGTACAATCTTTGTTCACACTTCTTACACACTGAAGATGCATGGCAAAATCCAGAGAAGTGTACCATCCGACTGGGAGTTGTGCTCCAACCTAAAAGCAAGTTCAGGAGCATCAAATCTGGTGATCCACTGCGCAAATCCAACCAAACAAATTCCTCCCCAATCCCAAATCAAACTTCTTTGGTGATTGGCGGTTGCTAGAACAACATCTCCTTCTGCAGAGCACCTTGCCTTTGGCTGGAATTCCACCTTCTTGGTCAGACAGCTCCCTTCCTTCCTCTGCAGCTTTGCCCTGGATCCGCTCCTCTCCTGACCTCACCAATAAGATGGGGACTCCAAGCACCCCAGGGACAGGGACAGGGTACCAGCAAGGCAGCCTGTCTTCCCCTTTCGGGCCTATGCAAAACCTTCGCGTTGATGCACACCTGTGCTTCCTTCGGCTGCCAAGCCTTGCAGAGATATGTTGGGTCCTGGGGAAGGCAATGCAGTTGAACTCACAACTTAAACACATTTAACTTGCATAATCGCAGCTTTATGCACTTGGCTGGAAAAAAGTGGGGCAGGAGAGGGGGAGAAACTTTGGAAGGGGTCAGGAGAGTGCTGATGGGGAACCATCAGTTGCCCCAGCCACCATTACATTCACCCTGGGAGAGCATTCAGAGGTGCAGGGAGAGTCTGTAGCGGCCTTGGGAGAGTAATGTGTGGCCTTAGGAGAGAGTGCAGAGGTGGTTGGAGAGTCTTTTTAAGGTTTTCAAAAGGTTGTTTTGACTATACATGATTTAGGCTTTTTGTGATATCCCCAGAAGGTATCCTCTGTGTAAGCTAAGGGGCGAATGTACACACAAAGCTCCCTCCTTCTTTCTTGGATACCTAATATCTGTACCCAGGTTGAGCTGCCAGCTATTGAACTGGTGCTTGAGGCTGTCTCTTTAGCAGCAGCTAGATTTGTGGGCATTAGCAGGAGAGAACGTTTAGCCTGGGGCCCCCCAGCCTGTCCTTCATGTATGCAAACAGGTGGCTGACTCACACCCCTTGCTCATAAATTCCTTTGCCCTTAAAAATGCTATTTCCCAGATGGAAAACCCTCTCCAGAACTGCTTGCACTGACAAATAGTCATCTTTCAGTCTCCCCCCCCTTTTTTTCCCTGGCACCAGGGTACCCTGATTTCCTCAGTGAGTTTATCAAAGAGTACAAAGAGAGCAGACATATTGTTTTAGATTTAATTGTTCAGAATGTTAACCTTCAGTTCTAAGGTTTTAGTCATTTTCTTCCCTCTAATCTTGGAATATAAAGGGCATCTTCATAAATAATGTTGCAATTCCTCCATAAAATTCACACCGCAAGGGGTATTTCCTTTTTAAGGATGACATTTGAAATTCTCCCACTTTCACAGAAATCCTGATTTCATCTGCAGACAGAACAATCTTGTGATCGTTTTGCTGAGTTGTACTTGACAACTAAAACTAATGTTTTATTAGACCCAGTTTTGTTATTTCTAGTGCTGTGACGAATCCTATCTGCCAATTTCTTGAGAGTGTTCCTCCCCTTTGAAAGAGGGTCTCATTCGCAACAGGCTATAGAATTTTTCGACCATTTTGCTTGGTGTGGGGCTGAGCTCACCTTTGTGCTATGAGGTGGGGGGGGCTTTGTTTTCCACTGAAAAGTTCCCCAATGTCCTTCTCCTGGATTTTAGGTGAGGCACAGGAACAGATACTCCAAGTGTCCCTATTTTCCAGGGATGTCCCTGATTTAGAGAAGCCGTCCTAGTTTCTGATTTGATCCTGGAATGTCCTGATTTTCCTTAGGTTGCCCCTATTTTCATTGGAGAAAAGTTGGAAGGTATGGAGTTATCTGACCCCCGAGCCAAATGAAGGCAATCTTGTACAGTGGTACCTCAAGTTACAGACGCTTCAGGTTACAGACTCCGCTAACCCAGAAATAGTACCTCGGGTTAAGAACTTTGCTTCAGAATGAGAACAGAAATCGCACAGCAGCAGTGGGAGGCCCCATTAGCTAAAGTGGTACCTCAAGTTAAGAACAGTTTCAGGTTAAGAATGGACCCGAGGTTCTTAACCTGAGGTGCCACTGTATGGGAAAGTTTTTTTTTTAATGTTTAATGTTTTATTATGTTTTTAAATGTGTTGGAAGCCGCCCAGAGTGGCTGGGACAACCCAGTAACCTGTGTGGGTTATAAATAGTAAAATTATCATTATGGAATGGGACATCCCCATTTTCATCAGAGAAATCTTGGAAGGTATGCAGGAATACGGGAAGGCTGGCAGTAAAGCAGATGAGAGCCATACATTTACTCAATTTGTTTTTAAGGGAAGTGCTTCCTTTTAACTCTTAGGAAAGCTTTTCACACTGATTTCTTTAGAAGTAAAAAAAGACTTTAAATAAATAAAAAGGAAGCACTGTAGATAGTAAGGCTGCCCATGCCCCCCCCGATTTGATTCAGGCCCCAATTCATTACATTAGAGCAGCCCCGGAGTTGGTGGACCAAAGGTCTCCCTCCCTCCCTCCCTCCCTGTGATCCTCAACCACCTGCTGCAACATTTCGGGGCCTCGAGGCACCCTGAATAATTCACTGCAAAATTGCTTCCTGAAGGAGGACAGCACCCTCAGACTTCTTTGACTTGGCTTTTTCAGTTCACACTTTAAAAATACTTTGGCAGACCCCCTATAGATTTCCTAATGTCCTTGAAGACAAGCATAGCAGATGTTCTGAGCTCCATAGGGAGTGCGTGGACTTCTAAGAGCTTCAACATCCCATGGCAAATAAGCCCAAATTAACCATGCAGTCCCGTCCCCCCCCCCACTCCACACACACGCACGCACACACTCAAAGGCACCAGTTCAGCTGAATAAAATAAATGCACCCAGAGTTAATAGACCAGGCAGTTTTAAAATATGGCAGAGAGGGAGGGAGGGTGAATTATTTTACTAGTGCCTTGTGCAGATTCATTCATTCACTTTTTAAAATCATTTTTCCTGTCTTGTGAAGATCTCTAAGAAGAAGCCACTTTACATTTGGAGTTGTCAGGCCTTTTTCTTCTCCCCATCGGGTTCAAGATTGTAATCAAAACCGAAGATGGGTACTCCAAAATGGCAAAAATGGCCACGAAAATCAGAAACCAGGAAAATAGATAACTTACAAATTTTCCCTATTCCTTGTGAAAGTTTCTAAGAGAACACTGTGAACAACTAAAAACCTTGGCAGGATTATAGCAACACTTGTATGAAAAACTAAGGTAAAAATTGATTTTTAAGATAAATGGAGAAACTATAAGATGCAGTAGAATAGGTTTGACAATGGAAACCATGGAGGGAAGTCTAAGGGTTCAGGGAATCCTATGTGTTTATGATTATGATTAATGTTTAAATTCAAATGTATATTGTAAAACTGAATGAAAGTTTTAAAAACAATACAAAACCATAAGATGGGGACGAGTGGAAAGGGCTGACAATTAATCTGTGATATTCTAATGTATTTTAATATTTGTTGGAAGCCACCCAGAGTGGCCGGGGAGACCCAGCCAGATGGGCGGGGTACAAATAATAAAATTATTATTATTATTATTATTATTAGCTAGATTCCGGAGCCCCCATTTGCATTCCCCCCTTAGGCACCTTCTGCTGCAGTGCGAGGCTTAGCTACTTGGAAGGAAGTACTGCGGAAATCAGTGTGGCTTGCTTAGGGCTGGGTGACTTGGGTTTGTGGAGTCCAGCAGAAACAGTGAGAAGGCACTTTCCAGGGAAGTGTGAGAACAGAGGGGCTCCACTGGGTCACACCAGGGATCTGCCCAGTTCAGTGTCCTGTTCTTTCAGTATCTGAATCAACACCTCTCCAAAGCCCACAAGCAAGACCTGTGTGTAATAGCACTCTCCCCATTTGTGATTCCCAGCCAAGTGGTATTCAGAGGCACACGGCTAGAATCATAGAATTGTTGAGTTGGAGGGGATCCCAAGAGTCATCTAGTCCAACCCCCTGCAATCCAGGAATCAGCTGAGGAATCCCTGACAGATAGCCATCCAACCTCTGCTGAAAAACCTCCAAGGAAGGAGAGACCTTGGGGGAGGATGCTTCCAGTTTCCACAGCCTCAGATTGCTCCCTCTTCTGCATCAAGCGGAGGACAAAGATGTCGCAAATACACCGACACACAAGAATTAGGCAGGCAGGTGGCCTTGCTGTATCATTTCTTTATATCTGTTTAAACCTGTTTTTATTTAAGCCAGCCTGTCCAGATATATAATCTCATCACCTAGAATGATTTTAAGTTTTACTGGTGTTATATGTGATTCAATGACAATTATTTTTAGTTGCCTTTTCGAACATCAGAATTAACAGAAAGGTTGGTGCTTGTCCTCTTAAGAAATAAAAATAAAGCTAAAAGGTAGCTAGGGTTTGTGGCCATCAATTAAAGTTGCAACAGCCTCCCTTGATACTCAGAGAGAGCCTTCGAAGATCTTTTTTGTGATCTCGGCTTCTTGCTTCTGATGAAATTTTGATTTGTACTATGATATTCTATGAATGGGGAAAGAAGAGGAGGGTGGGGGAACCCTTACGCTGGAAACCATCTGCTCTCTGCGTTTGTGTGTGCTGTTTGATCAATAGATGAATCGATACATCTGTTAGAGACAAAGGTGGGAAGATGCTGAGAGAGAGGAGGGCATTCGAGGATGGCAGCAGGACTGCGGAAGCCAAGGCCTCGAATGTCCCTGGGCTGCATCTTCCACCAGCCCCAACCAGCATGGCCAGGGGGAGTCATAGCCCAGCAACCTGGGGAGGGCTACACCCCTAGATTACAGAAAGAGGGGTTGTATCTGGCACCCACCATTTCCTACAGATGCTTGACCAATCTGATCTTTGCAAATCCCCGTGTGCTGTCCACCTGGACTAAGGGGCAGATCAAAAGTCAGTTCTCCATCAGACTTCACACTTCTCCAGCATTCTGATTTAGTTCTCACCTCTGAAAAGAAGCAGGCATCATTTATAACAACCACCAGGGGCTACCGCCTCTGCTCACGTTGCTGGCCAACTTCACCAATCCTTTCCCTCTCTCCCTCACTCACTCCCTCCTCCTGCTTTTGCAATGATGCTGTTTGTGTGTCCCCTTACTGATGACCATGTCAACTCCAGTGTGACACCTTTTCTCTTGCAAAAATATTATATAGTAAGATAATAAAAAAAATATGAATTGCTTCCTCTGAAGCATCTCAAAGCAATTTTACAATGCAATAAAAGCATATAAAATTATTTAGTATATAAACACACACACACAGCATATAACATTTAAAAATAATTTCAAATCTAATACAGATACTGACTCAGATAAACGCCTCCACTTGGAAGTCTTGTTGGAAGAGGAAATTCTTCCAATTAAAAGACAATAGAAATGGCACCTGTCTTAATAAGCAACGAGAGGGACTTTGCATGTTTAGAAAAGTGTGTTTTTAAGATAGTGAATTTATAAGTGCATATTTTAAAAGAAAGCATGTTTGAAAATATGTATTCTGACACATCTTGAAATGCAATTTGTGTGCAATTTTATTTTATTTTTAAAGCAAATTAATAAAGAAATGGGATAGAACAGATTTATGGGTGACACATGTGGAACTGACACAGACCAGAAACGGACTGAAGCCCCCACCACTCCTTCTCCCCTTTGCTGAAGCCCTTCCATTCCTTGTGCCACTGATGGAGAAATTCAATCACCTACAAGGAGGGAGAAATAATTGTATTTTTTCCAGCGAGGGCGTCTGCCACTATTTTCCAGTGCAACACACCATCAACTTTCAATTGTGGGAGCTCAAGCACTTAGTTCTTGTCTGATCTGCCTCAGCCTTTGCAGTATCAAGGACAGCCTGGATCATGGTTGGGCCTGATGCTGCCTGGTCCTGAGAAGCTGACTGCTTTGAGGAACAGAGGAAGGGCAAGGCGCAGGGTTCGCAGCATTGGCCACCCTAAGTGATAGGGTGGCAGTAGGAAGATGCGAAGGTGGCTGGGGATGGGGGAGATTTTGTTTTTGTTAGCAGCAAAGAATGGCAGTAAATGTACTCCCCAGCTCCAAACAACACCCCTTACACACATGTGCAATGCAACGAACACAGTTCTGCTCTATTCTTCCTTGGTCAGACCACACCTGGAATACTGTGTCCAATTCTGGGCACCACAATTTAAGAAGGATGTTGACAAGCTGGAACGTGTGTGCAGGAGAGCAACCAAGATGATCAAGGGTCTGGAAAACAAGGCTTATGAGGAAACAGTTGAAGGAGCTGGGTATGTTTAGCCTGGAAAAGAGAAAACTGAGGGGAGATATCATGGCCATCTTCAAATATCTGAAGGGCTGCCACATGGAGGAAGGAGCAAACTTGTTTTCTCCTGCTCTAGAGAAAAAAACAGTTTCTAGAGAAAACTGTTTCTAGAGAAACAGGCTTCAGGTTATAAGAAAGGAGGTTCTGACTAAACACCAGGAAGAAGTTTCTGACAGTAAGAACTATCCCTCTGGGGATGGGGGGTGGACTCTCCTTCCTTGGAGGTTTTTCAGCAGAGGTTGGATGCCCAATTGTAAGGGACGCCTTAGTTGATATTCCTGCATTGTAGAGGATTAGGCTAGATGACCCTCAAGGTCCCTTCCAACTCTACAGTTGTATGATTCTATGAAATAAAGAAGCAAACAAGTGGCTGCCATGCCCACTTCCAGAGAAGATGCACCCATTATTATATATATATATATATATAAAGGTAAAGGTACCCCTGACCATTAGGTCCAGTCGTGGATGACTCTGGGGTTGCAGCACTCATCTCACTTTATGGCTGAGGGAGCCGGTGTTTATCCACAGACAGCTTCCGGGTCATGTGGCCAGCATGACTAAGCCTTCTGGTGAACCAGAGCAGCACACGGAAACGCCATTTACCTTCCCGCCGGAGTGGTACCTATTTATCTACTTGCACTTTGACATGCTTTAGAACTGCTAGGTTGGCAGGAGCTGGGACTGAGCAACGGGAGGTCACCCCGTCACAGGGTTCCGAACCGCTGACCTTCTGATCAGCAAGCCCTAGGCTCAAAAAAGTAAAAACGAAAAAGAATAAACACTAAAGTTACATCAAAGTGTCATACACATTCACATATCAAGATTGCTCTGAATTTCCTGACTTCCCCCCATCCCATGCATGGGTCCTCTTACTTCTGTTTTCATCTGCATAACAATACTTCTCCAAAGTTTTCATCATCCTAAATTATATGTTGTTTCTATTACATTACAAGTATATTTAGAATCCTGCGATCTTTTTTAAATTTCTTGTCTTCTTGGTTCCTGAGCTTCCCAGTTAATTTTGCCATCTCGGCATAGCCCACCAACTTGATTTGCCATTCTTCTTTGGTCGGTGCTGTCTCTTCCTTCCATCTCTGGGCTAGCAGCATCTGGGTGTCTGTTGTAGCATACACAAATAGTTTCTTCTGATCTTTTGAATTCTAGGTACCTATAATTCCTAGTAGAAAAGCTTCTGTTTTGTTTTTTAAGAAACAAAAGTTAATTTGAACATTTTTTTCATTTCATTATATATCATTTCCCAGAAATTTTTGATTACATCACAGTTCCACCACATGTGATAAAAGGTACCCTCTTTTTCTTTGCATTTCCAGCATGTATTGGTACTTATACATTTTTGCTAGTTTAACTGGGGTTAAGTACCACCGATACATCATTTTCATATAGTTTTCTTTCAATGAAGAACATGGCATAAATTTCAGATCAGTTTTCCACAGCCTCTCGCAGTCCATCATTTGTATATTATGTCCCACATCTTTTGAGGCACACATTATTCTTAGCTAGTGAGAAGGGAAGGCTATTCCTATTTATTTGAGGACACAATCCTATGCAGCAGGCTTGGGGAGCCTCAGACCAAGGGACCTAATGTGTCCCCCAGGCTTCCCTGTTGGCCCTCAGGGCTCTTTCTAGGTTATGCCACACCTCTAACCAGCCTTGCCCCACGCCCTGCTTGAGTGTGTCAGCCTGGCTGAAAGAGGTCCTTCAACAGTGAGAATGTCTCTTGCTTCCTTGAATAGAGAGCTGGGTGTCAGAAGACCTCTGACCTTTTGTGGCTGTGTACCGGCTATACAAAGGCAAGAGTCACCTCCACTGCCCAGCCACTTTTACCTCTGCCTCCACTGGCCTGCGGCTCCTGGACAGCTCACTGCAAGAGAAAGCTGCCTTCACAACGAAAAGGGTTCCTCACCTTTGCTGCACACTTAGTTGGGAGTGGACCCCATCAAACCCAGTGGGTCTTCTGAGCAGACGTGTAGGATTGCAGTTCATTCCTATTCTGACATGAGCCAACAGTGTGATGCCACAGCAAAAAAGCTAATGCAATTCTAGGCTGCATGAGCAGAACTATAACGACCAGATCAAGGGAAGAATTAGTCCCGCTCTAGTCTGCCTTGGTCAGACCCCACCTGGAGTTTTGCAGTGGTGGATTTAGCAAGGTGTGGACGGTTGCCTCACACAGGGCAGTCTGCCAAGGGGGTGCAAGATAATAATAAGAAAACCTATATGGACACCTGCTCAAAGTTAGACCACAGCCAGACAGGTGACTGAGTTGCAATTTAGGAAGGTGAGATTGGGGGAGGGTGCCAAATTCTCTTGGGGGCACCATGTTGCCAAATAAGTACTATGTCCAGTTCTGGGTGCCACAATTTAAGAAGGCTATAATTTGCCATACTGGAAAATGGCAGCCCTCTCTCCTCCTCTGTGTTTATTCTTCTTAATTTCCATTTCATTAAAAATAATAATAATAAGAGCTTTCGTCCAAGTCGGAGTCAATTCAAGCCCTGTGTTACTGGCAGCCAGATCCCCGTCCTTGAGTGAACTCTTGGAATACGTTAATCTGACCACAGGCAAAATCCATTTGCCAGTAATTCAGAGATTGCATTATGACTAGGTAATCGGAGCTGTGTCTTTCTTGTGCCCATTAATAGCCCTATGTTGTTGAAACTGCCCCTAGGCCTTGAATTTGGTGGGCATTGTTGCTAGGAGACCAGAACAATGGAGGTGAAACACCTACCAGGAGTCACAACATCAGTGGAAGAGCATCTCCACCAACAAGCGTGCTGGGAGCAGCCGCCTGCTCTTATTGTGTCAGTTAGGTGAAGTGATGCTATTTGAGTCAGACTTTGGGGCAGACATCCAGGACTCAACTAAACAGAATAAGCAAGAGGGGAACTCAAAGGCAACAGGGCTGGTTGATCTCATTTCAGAGCAGGAGAAATAGTAAAGACTACCATCTAAAGAGCCATTTGATGGAAGTGAAGCCATTTGATGGAAGTGAAGTAACATACATGGACATTTCAATAGCCCCCTCCTCCATAAGACCATTAAGCCCAGGATCTGAAGTTATCTAAGTGTACCACTGCAATGGTGGTGGACAACTGACAAGTGAGGACCCCAGAACCCAAACACTGGGGGAGCAATGGGAACGCAGTCTTCACTTCAAGTCCATTATCTTGTTGTTATTGTTAGTCGTTCAGTCGTGTCCGACTCTTCATGACCCCATGGACCAGAGCATGCCAGCACGCCTATCCTTCACTGCCTCTCGCAGTTTGGCCAAACTCATTTAGTAGCTTCGAGAACACTGTCCAACCATCTCATCCTCTGTCGTCCCCTTCTCCTTGCCCTCCATCTTTCCCAACATCAGGATCTTTTCCAGGGAGTCTTTTCTCTCTCATGAGGTGCCAAAGTACTGGAGCCTCAACTTCAGGATCTGTCCTTCCAATGAGCACTCAGGGCCGATTTCCTTGAGAATGGATAGGTTTGATCTTCTTGCAGTCCATGGGACTCTCCAAGAGTCTCCTCCAGCACCATAATTCAAAAGCATCAATTCTACGGCGTCAGCCTTCTTTTATGGTCCAGCCTCACTTCCGTACATTACTTACTGGGGAAAACCATAGCTTTAACTATACGACCTTTGGTCGGCAAGGTGATGTCTTTGCTTTTTAAGATGCTGTCTAGGTTTGTCATTGCTTTTCTCCCAAGAAGCAGGCGTCTTCTCATTTCGTGACTGCTGTCACCATCTGCAGTGATCATGAACCCCAAGAAGTGAAATCTCTCACTGCCTCCATTTCTTCCCTTCTATTTGCCAGGAGGTGATGGGACCAGTGGCCATGATCTTAGTTTTTTGATGTTGAGCTTTCAGACCATATTTTCGCCTCTCCTCTTTCCCCTCATTTAAAAGGTTCTTTAATTCCTCTCACTTTCTGCCATCAAGGTAGTATTCATCAGCATATTCTGAGTGTTTGATATTTTTTCCGGCAATTCTTAAATTCCGGTCTTGGGATTCATCCAGTCCAGCCTTTCGCATGATGAATCTTGCATATAAGTTAAATAAGCAGGGAGACAATATACAGCTGCCTCGTACTCCTTTCCCAATTTTGAACCAATCAGTTGTTTCGCATATCCAGTTCTAACTGTAGCTTTCTTGTCCCACAATAGAGATTTCTCAGGAGACAAATGAAGGTGATCCGGCACTCCCATTTCTTTAAGAACTTGCCATAGTTTGCTGTGGTCGACACAGTCATAATGCTTTTTGGTGTAGTCAATGAAGCAGAAGTAGATGTTTTTCTGAACTCTTCTAGCTTTCTCCATAATCCAGCGCATGTTTGCAATTTGGTCTCTGGTTCCTCTGCCCCTTCGAAATCCAGCTTGCACTTCTGGGAGTTCTACCGGTCCACATACTGCTTAAGCCTGCCCTATAGAATTTTAAGCATAACCTTGCTAGCGTGTGAAATGAGTGCAATTTGCGGTAGTTGGAGCATTCTTTGGCACTGCCCTTCTTTGGGATTGGGATTGCTAGACTGATCTTCTCCAATCCTCTGGCCACTGCTGAAGTTTTCCAAATTATGCTGGCAATATTGAGTGTAGCAACCTTAACAGCATCATCTTTTAAAATATTTAAAATAGTTCAGATGGAATATCATCACTTCCACTGGCCTTGTTGTTAGCAAGCTTTCTAAGGCCCATTTGACTTCACTCTCCAGGATGTCTGGCTCAAGGTCAGCAACCACACTACCTGGGTGTATTGAGACTCATATCTTTCTGTATAATTCCCTGTGTTATTCTTGCCACCTTTCTGATGTCTTAAAATGCTTCTGTTGCGCCTTTCCACTTTTGTCCTTAATTGTGGTAATTGTTTGTATGAAATTGTTTTTCCTTTTTCATTTCCTATTTTTTCCAATTTTTTGAAACCCCCAAAATTTCTTTCTGGGTTTTTTCCTATTCTGTTATTTTCCTCTATTTCTTTGCATTGGCTCGTTTAGAAAGGCCCTCTTGTCTCTCCTTGGCTATTCTTTGGAAATCTGCATTCAATTTCCTGTATCTTTCCACATCTTCCCCACATTTGGTGCCTTCCTCCCCCGCTATTTGTAAGGCCTCATTGGGACAGCCACTTTGCTTTCTTGCATTTCTTTTCATTGGGATGGTTTTCGTTGCCTTCTCTGTATAATGTTACGAGCTCCATCCACAGTTCTTCAGACTCTATCCACCAAATCTAAATCCTTGAATCTGTTCTTCACTTCAACTGTGTATTCATAAGGAATTTGATTTAGATTGAATCTTACTGGCCCAGTGGTTTTTCCTACTTTCTTCAGTTTAAGCTGGAATTTTGCTATATAGAAAGCTGGTGAATCTGCAGCCACAGTCAGCTCCAGGTCTTGTTTTTGCTGAGTGTATAGAGCTTCTCCATCTTGGCTGCAGAGAATTATAATCAATCTGATTTCGATGTTGCCCATCTGGTTGATGTCTTCATGTGTAGAGTGCTCTTCTGTGTTGTGGAAAAAGATGTTGTTTGATGACCAAGCTTGTTCTCTTGAAGAATCTATTAAACCTTTGCCCTGCTGTCATTTGAACTCCAAGGCCAACTTGCCCCAGTTGTTCCTTTTTATTCTCTTGACTCCCTACTTTAGATTCCAATCCCCTATAATAGGAACGAATATCCTTCTTGTGGTGCATTTCTATAAGGTATGTGTAAGTCCTTTCATAGAATTTGATCAATTCAGTTTCTTAAGGAAAAACCCAGCAACTGGTAGTTGTGCATAAACTTGGATTACTTGATGTTAAAAGGTCTGCCTTGGCATTCGTATCGAGGATCATTCTATCATTTTTGAATTGCATCCCAGTAAGCTTTCAAGCCAACTCATTGTTGACTATGAGTGGCCACTCCATTTTCTCTTATGGGATTCCTGCCACAGTAGTAGATATGAATACGTCCTATCCGAACTGAAATTTCGCCCATGTCCTGTCATTTAGTTCACTGAATGCCTAGGATTTCAATGTTTATTCTTGCCATTTCTATCAATTTTTTACCATCTCAGTTACACAGCTTTTCAGAGTTCTTACATTCTAGGTTGTATGCAATAACTTTGCTTTACAGCCATATGGACTTTCCTTTACGGCTTCCAGGCATATCCGCAACTGAGCGTCCTTTCGGCTTTGGCCCAGCCGCTTCATCAGCTCTGAATCTACTTGTACTTGTCCTCCGCTCTTCCCCAGTAGCATGTTGGACGCCTTCCGACCTGAGGGGCTCATCTTCCAACGTCATATCTTTTATATGCCTGTTGTCTTTGTCCATGGAGTTTTCTTGGCATTGGATACTGGAGGGGTTGCCATTCCTCCTCCAGGTGGATCACGTTTGCGTCCAAAACTCCTTCCACTATGACCTTGCTCCATCTGACCTGTCCATAGCTTCCCTGATTTAATTCAAGCCCCTTCGCACGGACAAGGCCAGTGATCCATGAAGGGCCCATTTAACTTGAGGGGGTGGGAAATGAGCGCAAAATTGTAGAATGTGCTCAAGGTGGTTTGTTGTGGATGCCAAACTTAGAATCATAGAATCATAGAGTGAGAAGAGACCATAAGCGGCCATCCAGTCCACCCCCTGCCAAGGCAGAAACACCATCAATAGCATTCCTTGACAGATGGCTGTCAAGCCCTTCTTAAAGACCTCCAAAGAAGGAGACTCCCACCACACTCCTTGGCAGCAAATTCCACTGCCAAAACAGCTTCTCACTGTCAGGAAGTTCCTCCTTAATGTTTTAGGTGGGAATTCTCTTTCTTGTAGTTTGAATCCATTTGCCCCGTTGTCCGCTTCTCTGGAGCAGCAGAAAACAAGCTTTCTCCTCCTCTATATGACATCCTTTTAATTATTTGAAACATGGCTATCATAATCACCCTTAAACCTTCTCTTCTCCAGGCCTAAACATACCCAGCCTCCCCGTTACCTCTGCTGGTGATCCCAGCTTCTTCCAAGATCTTATGAGATTTGCTGGAGTCAATTAGAAGAAAACAGTTGACAGAAAAAGCATACAAGCAGCATCCTGAACTGTTCCTGTATCTTCCCCTCCTGCTCAAGAAAATAACAGAGGGAAACCTAGCTTGACAGGACATGTGAGATTGCATAACACAGAGTGGTTGCTTAAGGATTTCTGAGATAATGTCTGTAAAAGCCTCTCTGAATATACAGCATTTCATTTTTTCTTGCTCTCTTGCCTGATTGTTGGGGACCTAGGGATTGGCACAATCTTTGTATTTAATTTGAAGAGCAGAAATCATGGTGAGTGACTGCGCCTGGGCATTTATGATTTCATTTTTTAAAAAGTATTTCTCCAGTTGCCTCTGTCAGTCCGTCTTTTAGGATCCACAGCATAAACTATGTATGCCTTATTCAGAAGTCAGTCTCCCTAAGTTCCGTTGCCTACTCACTCACACACCAGAGTGCACAATCTCTCTCTTTCTT
>OFHU01004059.1:0-114051 GCA_900245905.1 Lacerta viridis | reverse complement strand
TGTTGTGATCCTTGTTTCTTTTTCAGGAAAGGATCATTGCCAAGAAAATGGACCTGGATTCCTGGTGAGGCAGAGACGGCCTCCGTTTGGACCACCATGAGGAGAGGGCCACTGGTAGGAGGAAGGTTGGATTTTCTTCCTTTGTCTCATCTGTTTGTTTTCACAACTCATCTGAGGTTCTTTTCATTTTGTTTTGGGGGGAGACAGTTGGAAAAGGGTCCAGAGGAGGGGGGTGTATTTCTAAACAACTGACAATGATATGAATGGCTACAAACGTCCAAATGCTCTTCAGCAGGTAGGCTTTTCTCAAAAAGGCCCATCTGTAGTTAGAGATTGCCTGTTTCACCTGTGAAGAGAAGCAGCACTCCTGGTATCTGTTACCTTTTCTCTCTTGCAGATGACAGAATGATGCCGGGAAGTACTCCTGATCCGTCTTTTCATGGGGGCAGAAGGGAGCATCGGCTTGTGAACCAGATCAGGTCAGGGAAAGCTGCTTGTGGGGACAGAGGCCGAGGGCTGGAGCAAAGTCATGGACTGGGTTAGAGCACCAGAGGAATGTGGAAGGAAGCAGCTGGGGAACCAGGAAGGGAAGATGGCTCAGAGCCCAAGAAAGTGGAGGTGAAGAAGGATGGGCATTCAGAGGGGGAAGAAGGAGCAGCCTGGAAGAGGAGGTGTCAGAAGCTGAAGGGCTAACAGGGCTTAGTGAACTGGGAGACTCTGTGGCAGAATGCAGTGTAGAAGCAGAAACAGAAGAGGAAGGAGGTGAGTGGGTGGAGGAAGGTCGAGAGGCAGAGGTGAGTCAGGATAAGGAGGAGCCACCGGTGGCTCCCTCTCCTTTTGCCAGAAGCCACCCTCCCTGCTTGTCTCTCAGAGCCAGGAGACCCCCTGCATTGCAGGAATCTCTGCTAGACCATCCAAGACAGATGTCCATCCAAAATAGGCTTATTTTATTTCTAGATTGATCAGTAAAATGTGCAGCAAAGCAATCCTATTGAAACAACACCGCAATTTACAGGAAGGAAACAAGAGAGCATTGTGTAGCAGATCATATTGATGCTGTCTCAGAGGAGGACATTTCCCTTTTTCTTTTAGGGTCCAGTGTGCTTTGAAGATGTTGCTGTTCGTTTCACGGACGAGGAGTGGGCGTTGCTGGATCCTGACCAGAGAGCTCTGCATAAGGACGTCATGGAGGAGAATTGTGGGATCGTGGCCTCTCTTGGTAAGGCTCCCTGTGGGATCATCATATCTGCCTGGAAATTCAAAAAATACCTCTATGTGACCAACCTCATATATTTTCACAGAGCTCAACAGCGCCCCCTATAACACCTGGGAACCTAACACCCCCACAATAAACAGTAAATTACAGTTTTTTTCTTTGAACAATCTTCCTCAAATTATTCCTTTTACGATTGCTCTGAATTGCTCAGGCCATCTTAAATGTCAGCTTCAGAATTGTTAGGAAAGATAAGTAGCTTCATGTTTTCTGTTTTTGTTTTTGCTCCTGTCAGTCTTGGGTTGACCAAAGAGACGACTGACATTGGAGATGGAGGGGATGCCATGACTGGGCCAAACAAAATCCATCCCAGAGAAGAGCCAGGCTTATTGAATCTCAGGTAGTAGTAGCAGTGATGATGATGATGATGATGATGATGATGATGATGAAAGTAATGTTATGATAAACTTCCCGCGGGGGCAGGCTGAGAGACTGACCCTCAAGGCGGACGAAGTCTGCGTGCCCTCTGGCTTCTGGAGTCCAGGGGCACAAGAGTAATATGCGATTGTTTCCCAGCTTGAAAAACAACACGCACAAGCCAGTAAGGCTAAAACCTACTTTATTGTAGATAAAGTGCAGAGTATGCCTCTGCGCAGCAGCTCATTATTTCAGAGCTGTCTGTAAAGCGTCCAGCATCTCCTGACGCAGGACTGAAAGTAAAGTACATGCGTAAATTACAATGACATCACATGTGTGTGGGCTACTATGGCCAGTGTGTTTCTCACAGAGTGAAATATGACTCTTAGTCAAGTCAAGTGACCTTGCTGCTTCAGCGTCTTCGCAGCTCGGCTTGTACTGATATCACAACAAGTAATACAGTGGTACCTCAGTTTCAGACTTAATCTTTTCCGGAACAGGACTGTTCTTAAATTGAGGTACCACTGTAGTAATCATAATAATTTTTATTTCTACCCTGCCCATCTGCCTGTGTTGCCCCAGCTACTCTGGGCGGCTTCCAACACATATATAAACATGAAACATAATAATAATAATCTCATCCCACATAAAAAAGACATTAACTTTAAAATGAACAACTTATACTAGTGGCTAAAATTGTGGAAACCTTTTGTGAAAAGTGTATTTCTGAGGTTTTATGGCTCATAACACCACTTTTGTGTGTAGTAATACCATAAAATTATATATCAGTGGAAAGATAATTTAATGAAGAATGTAATGCAATAACTTTTATGAAGGAGTATTTATTAGAACAGCAGTCATAAAGAAAAAACGTGAAACCTTTGGTAACCATTGGTAACCTTTAGCTTTAATTACGGCCTTACAACGCCTTCCCGTGAAGTGAAACAAATTTTTAGTTCTGCAGCTGTAATAATGTGAAACCAAGACTGAATTATTGCCTCTGTTAATTGGGCTTTATTGCTGGGTTGCTTCTGACTAACAAGTTTCTTTAGTCAGCTCCATAGATTTCCGATTGGGTTAAAGTTTGGGGTATTCCCAGGCCATTCCAGCAGTGGAATGGGATTATCTTGAAAGCACCTTTTATTTTTATTTTTTATTTTTTAAATTAATTTTTTATTAGTTTTAACCAAATATACATCAAGAAAAACATAAACAAACAAACAATAAAAATAATACAAACACTTTTTTTAAAAAAAGAAATTTATTGGTTTTATTCAAAACAAAGAACAACAAAACACATACAACAACACAAACACAACAATCAAGACATAATGAAAAACAAATACAAACCACCACTAAAACACCAATAATTCTTTTTCTTGTTTAGAACAAAAAAAAAAAAATTCTTGTTTGAATCTGTACTAGGTGACTTCCCCCGTTTTCTCTCCTTTGGTTCCACTTCTAATTTACTTTAATAACTTCTCATCTTTAAAATTTAAATCATCCAAAAAAAGAAAAAAATCTAAACATAATTCTTAATATTTAATTTTACTTCAAACTAACCTATTACTTCTTAACTGACATCATACATCTTATTTCACTTAAACTGCTGCTAATAAAAAGATTAACATATCTCTTCACTAGTTCAAAATCTTAAAATCTTAACACACCGACTTCAGGGTACCATAATAAACCATCCTAGTTATATTTTAAATATTTCACCCTATCCCTTTTCTAACCATTTTCCTTCGCCATCTCGGGGTTTCCCCCCAGACATTTCTCCATCTTACACCAAAACCATTGTCCAGAATGTCCTCTTTTCTTGTAAATCCACAGTTCCAGACGTAGTCCATAAAAGTCCTTACAGGGAGCATCAGGATACACAAATCATCACCTTCCAGCATCTCCATTTCAAAGTTCCATTCATCTTCTGATCGTAGATACACAAATCTTCTTCCCATCACTTCTGGGCTCTCACCCCAGAAATTGGATATAAATTGTCTTCTAATCCTGGGTCTCTCACCCCAACAGGATTTTTCATCTTCTCGGAGTTGCATGGACATTGTACTTTGCACTTCAAAAATTTCCTTAAGTTCCCTGCCAAGGTTTTCTTCCAGTTTAACAAAATTCTCAAGAGTCTTTCCTGTGGGATATAACTTTTCTTCGACATCCTGGTTCAACAGGTTTAATTTCTGATTTAGCAATTCTAAGTTCAAAAGAATAATCCTTTGTTCGTGAGTCAGTCCAGAGTCTAAAGCCAGCTTGAAAACGAAACCCAACATGGTAGAAGTGGGCATAGGGTATCAGGTTTCAGTATTTTTCCATCTTAGTCATAAGTTTCCGCAGCCATTTTCCCTGGAGTCAGGGTGAAAGATTGCATTCCAACAACTTCAAGAAGAAATATTTCCACCAACTTAGCTCCCCTAAAAGGGGTTCAACCAGTCTCACTTGTCAAAATCAAAACTTTATATCCACTGCTGCAGCAGCAGTCACAGTCGGAAACAGTTATTTCTTCTTCAAACAAAGGGAGGAACGGGCTTCCTTTTTAACGTACCTCCCGGAGCGCCAATTGTCCAAAAATTTAAATCCAATTATTGCAGTACTCACGGCCTGCGGGTTTCTTCTTTTTTCCTTCTGAATCAGGTAGAACGATCTCGCTCATCGCAGGCGGCGGCCGCCGCTTCACCGGCCCGGTTGGGGCATGCCTCCACAGCCCGGCGCCGTTGTCCCTTCACTCCCACTCCCCCTTTACAGGGGGAACGGGAGAAGGGTTCAGCGCCATAGCGGGCTCGCTGGAGAGCCCATGCCGCGGGACGCTCGACCCGCGGTTTAGCGGAGCCCCGCTGTGCGGTAGCGGGGCTCCTACCCCCGGGCCGGCCTGGGTCGTTTCGCTGCCGAAACGACCCACGACCGCCCGCAATGGCGTCCTCGCCGGAAGTCCAAACACTTAAATCTTAATACAACTATCTTATTTTCTTATCATTGTGGGTTGACTTCCTCACGTCCTCTCTTCCTGCGTTCCTTGAATATCATCTTTAGTAATTTCTTTACATTATTAAAATCATCTTTTTGTTAATTAACCTTAACATCTCTTCTTATCTAATATCCTTATCATTTATTCAAACAGTTATAAACCTTAAATCTATCTTCTAAAGTCTACAGCCTAACATATCTTTCAGCTTACATCTAATCTTTAATCTTACAATGATCTTTTAAATACTGGTACATTTTGAATTTCTTCCATTCTTCTTCCACTGCATCGTCCCTCTGGTCACGAAGTTTCCCGGTCAGTTCAGCAAGCTCCATATAGTCCATCATTTTCATCTGCCATTCTTCTATCGTTGGTAACTCCTCTGTCTTCCAGTTTTTAGCTATCAAAATTCTAGCTGCTGTCGTGGCATACATAAAGAAAGTCCTATCACACTTTGGGATTTCCTGATTTACAATACCAAGTAAAAAGGCTTCTGGTTTTTTATTAAATGTGTTTTTCAACACCTTCTTCAATTCATTATAAATCCTTTCCCAGAAGTCTTTTACCTTTGGGCACGTCCACCACATATGGAAAAATGTTCCTTCTACTTGCTTACATTTCCAGCATTTATTACTCTGTCCATGATACATTTTTGCTAATTTAACCGGTGTTAAATACCACCTGTACATCATCTTCATAACATTTTCTGTAATAATATTATATGCTGAAAATTTTATATCTATTCTCCACAGTTTTTCCCACTCCTCCATCATGATGTTGTGCCCCACATCCTTAGCCCAATCTATCATTGTTGATTTTACCATTTCGTCTTTTGTATGCCACTCAAGCAGTAAATTGTACATTCTGGATAAGTTTTTGACCTTTGGCTCTAGCAATTCCATCTCCAACTTAGATTTTTCCAACTGAAAACTTCATTAATCTGGTAGTATTGTAACCAATCAGATATTTTCCCTTGCAAATGCTCATATGATTTCAATTTAAGGTGTTCTCCTTCTTGTATCAAAATTTCATTGTATTTTGGCCAATGCCCTTCCATGTTCGTTCTTTTATGGGCTTTGGCTTCTAAAGGTGATAACCATCTGGGTGTTTTTCTTTCTAACAAATCTTTATACCTCATCCAAACCTGAAACAGAGATTTTCTAATAATATGAGATTTAAAACCTTTATGGGCCTTAATCTTATCATATCACAGATATGCATGCCATCCAAATACATTATCATGGCCTTCCAAGTCTAGAACACCTGTATTTTCTAACATAAACCAATCTTTCAGCCAACAAAAGGCAGCTGTTTCATAGTAAATCCTTAAATCTGGCAGGGAAAATCCCCCTCTTTCCTTCAGATCTGTTAATATTTTATATTTAATTCTGGGTTTTTTCCCCTGCCAGATAAATCTCAACAAATCATTTTGCCACCTTTTAAAACAGTTCATCTTATCAATAATTGGTAGAGCTTGGAATAAGAACAGTATCTTCAGCAATACATTCATCTTTATCACTGAAATTCGGCCTGTTAAAGATAATTACAAATTTGTCCAAATTTCTAAATCTCTTTTAATCTCATGTCATATTTTATCATAATTATCTTTATACAAATTTAATTTTTTTGCAGTCATATTAACACCCAGGTATTTCACTTTCTTAACAAAATTCAGCCCAGTAGTATTTTGTAACCTATCTTTCTCTTCCAAATGACAGATTTTTCACTAACACCTTGGTTTTTGCTTTATTCAGTTTGAAACCTGCTACATGCCCAAACTCTTGTATAATCTCCAGTGCTTTTACAGCACTGTGCTCTGGGTCTTGTAAGGTCAATACCAAATCATCAGCGAAGGCTCTTAATTTATACTCTTTTATACCCACCCTTATTCCCTTGACATTTTCATCTTTTCTAATAATATTCAATAAGACCTCCAGGACTGTTATAAATAACAACAGGGAAATTGGACATCCTTGTCTTGTTCCTTTTTCGATTCTGTTCTCCTCTGATACCACATTCACTATACTCTTAGCTCTTTGCTCAAAATATATAGCATTTAAACCATTCATAAAATTCTGTCCAACCTCCATTTTAGTAAAAAATTTCTTCATAAAACTCCAAGAAATATTATCAAAGGCCTTTTCCGCATCTATAAACATCAGAATAGCTCTTGTATTAATTTTCTTATCTAACCTTTCTAATATATCCACCAGATTTCTAATGTTCCCATTCAAATGCCTTCCAGGCAAAAAGCCTGCTTGGTCCTTGTGGATATAGTCCTTTAAAACTCTTTTCAATCTTGTGGCCAATATATCTGCAAATATTTTGTAATCCACATTTAACAAAGAGATTGGATGATAATTCTTCATTTGAGCTCTATCTGTATCAACTTTGGGTATCAGGGTAATGTAAGCATCTTTCCATGACTCGGGCACCCTGCTCCCCCTTAAAATGTCATTGCATACTTCCATCATAGGTTGAATCATCCATTCTTTTAATGTTTTATAGTATTTAGCTGTTAAACCATCCGGTCCTTTGGCCTTGCCGATTTGCATTTGATCTATTGCTTCTTCCACTTCTTGTCTCATAATCCAGTGGTTGAGTGTAATTTTCTTATCTTCTGGGATCCTATGCAGTCCATTTTTGTCCAAAAACTGTTCTATCTTACCACTATTTTGATTGTCTTCCTTATACAATTGTTTATAGAATTTCTGGAAGCATCTTCAGTTTGGGCTCAAGTATTTCATTCATGCATTTTGGGGCATTTACATTCCCATTAATGATGCAAATTCTGCCCACACCTTTTGCTGCCATACAACCCCAGAACATCCCACTATCTGGGTGTTTCACGGTCGGTGTAATGCAAGTAGGATGTAAATCATCTCTGATTCTTCTCCTTGAGTATTTCATGCCATCACTACCAAGCAAGGAGATTTGGGTCTCATCGCTCCAAATAACACTGTCCCATTGTTCCGCTGTCCAGTTAACATGGGTTTAATCTTTTCAACCTTTGCTTGAGAGATAACAATGGCTTTTTCCTTAGAATTCTAGCCTTTAGACCAGTCCTTGCACTCAACTTCACATTACATTGCGCCATGTCATCTTGTATACACCCAGATGATTTTCTTCTGTCATGTAGGGACAGTCTCTCCATTCTTCGATCGTCACTTGCCTTTGTGCACCTTTTCCTGCCTTTACCAGTCTGATTTTGTAGTGACTGAGTCTCCTTATACCTCTTTAAAAATACAGAAATGCCAGCTTTGTTTAAGTTTTCCCCAGTCTTTCATCCAATTTCTTCATAAGTGTAGCCTTGTACACTTAATACTACAATTTTACATCACTTTCTGGGTGACCAGTCAACACTTTGTGCCATTTTTAAATTTTTATTATGTTTTACAGCCTCACTAAATAAAAGAACACAAAAAACCAACCAACTTGATAGCAATCACATAACACACTGACAAAAGTCAACCTAAGCAAGTTGTGCTTCCTTTTTCTGGTTATTTGGCTATAATGTTTGATACAATACGCGTAATTGAACAAACTTTGTTGAATTGCATTCTTAATTAAATTATCTTTCCTTTGATATATAATTTTATAATATTACTCCAAAAGAAGTGGTGTTATGAGCCATTAAACCTCTGAAATACACTCTCCCCAAAAAATTCTTCCACTGTTTTGGCCGCTACTATATATCAAACAAAGCAACATTCAACAACTCATCAGAATCTAATAATAAATATGTTGGTTAATGACAAACAACACAGGTAATGAACACACACCCAACTCCCTTCAGTTCTTCTCCATTTGTTCCTGAGGCTCTAATCCCTTTTTGTCTCCATTGCAGATTGTGATGAATCAGAAATCGAGAACAAAGGTGACCACGACAAAATCCCCAGAGAGGAGAAGCCACGTAAAAATTTGGAGTGTGGAGAAAGCTGCAGTCAGAGCTCCCATTCCACTTCCCATCAACAAAATCTCATTGGAAAGAAACTCTATCAGTGCAAGGAATGTGGAAAGAGCTTTAGTCACAGCTCCCATCTCACTACCCATCAGAGAATTCATACAGGGGAGAAACCATATCAGTGCATGGAATGTGGAAAGGGCTTCAGTCAGGGCTCCTCCCTCACTTCCCACCAGAGAATTCATACAGGGGAGAAACCCTATCAGTGCGTGGAATGTGGAAAGAGCTTCACTGGGAGGTCCTCTCTCACTTGCCATCAAAGAATTCACACAAGCGAGAAACCCTATCAGTGTGTGGAATGTGGAAAGACCTTCAGTCACAGCGACAGTCTCACTTCCCATCAAAGAATTCATACAGGGGAGAAACCATATCAGTGTGTGGAATGTGGAAAGAGCTTCAGTCAGAGCTCCAAACTCACTTCCCATCAAAGAATTCATACAGGGGAGAAACCCTATCAGTGTGTGGAATGTGGAAAGAGCTTCAGTCAGAGCTCTATCTCACTTCCCATCAGAGAATTCATACAGGGGAGAAACCCTATCAGTGTGTGGAATGTGGAAAGAGCTTCACTGGGAGGTCCTCTCTCACTTCCCATCAAAGAATTCATACAGGGAAGAAACCCTATCAGTGTGTGGAATGTGGAAAGAGCTTCAGTCACAGCCACAATCTCACTTCCCATCAAAGAATTCATACAGGGGAGAAACCCTATCAGTGTGTGGAATGTGGAAAGAGCTTCAGTCAGGAGCTCCTCTCTCACTTCCCATCAGAGAATTCATTCAGGAGATAAACCCTATCAGTGCTTTGAATGTGGAAAGAGCTTCAGTAGGACCTCCAATCTAACTTCCCATCAAAGAATTCATACAGGGGAGAAACCCTATCAGTGTGTGGAATGTGGAAAGAGCTTCAGGAAGAGCTCCAATCTCACTTCCCATCAAAGAATTCATACAGGGGAGAAACCCTATCAGTGTGTGGAATGTGGAAAGAGCTTTAGTCACAGCCACAGTCTCACTTCCCATCAAAGAATCCATACAAAGGTCGGGAAACCATTATACAGCTTTAAGAGCCAGGCTAATCCGCACCTTTTTAACCAGACCTTTGGCTGATTGACATCTAATGCCCTTTTAAAATGTGTTTTGTGTTTTTATGTTGTAACCACTCTGAGACCTGTGGGTGCAGGGAATAGGCGCCAACTTTTAAAGGTCATGGGGTCTTTGCCCCCCCTAAAATATTTGAGAGGCCACCCCCCAGTTTTGTGTGGTTTTTTTTGAAACGCAACCTCTTATTCTTCCGCAACTTGCCATACAAATTCTCTTTCTATTTCCCCTCATATGCACAAAGGTCGTTAGGAAAACAAAATACAAGAAAATACAAACTTGGACAGGTCCCATGTTTGTGGGCCAAACACAAATGTTGCTTTAAAGCAGGTTTTCCGAAACTTGGGTCCCAAGCAGCTCCTGGACTACAGTTGCCATCATGTCTCCCCATTGGTCCTGCTAGCTAGGGATGATGGGAGTTGTAGTTTAAAAAGCTGGAGACCCAAGTTTGCTTTAAAGCGAAAGTAGGTTGGCCCTGTGACACTCTCTTCTGGCCAAAGGCGGTCTACAACAGAGATCTGAGTGTGTTTTTTATCTCCTGTCTGGCAAGTTACCTGATTGCATTATCTGGGTTTTGGCCACTCTTTTGTTATTATAACTACTTAATTCCTGATTGTAGTTCACAGGTCACAGGCTTACACCCTGTTCATATCTTGAATGTGCCCTTAAGACAGGATTTGTGAGGAAGGAGACATAGGGGAGGTTTCCCAATTTGACCTTGAAGAAAAATATTTGTAGGTCAGTTTGTTCTGGACCTAATCTGTGGGTTTCAGATATGTGGTTTATAGGTATATACAGTTATCAGCATTTTTTAAAAAAATATTTGACCTTAAAATTCTTATAACAGTCTATTTACAGAAACAACAAAATGGACTGGATTCACTGGCAGGGTTTGAATAAACGTTCACAACTTTATTTCAGTAACAGATATTTTGGAGAAATGATAAGGGAATTTACTTTTATGTAAGAAAAGCAGGATACAACAAATGAAGCTAAATAACTCAGCAGAGGTGGAGTTGAGGGAAGTCCAGAGGAGGGGAGGGAGAACAATGGTATATTACGTGATGATTGAGATTTGCATTTTTATTTGTTATAAAATAAATTAAATATTCATTTTAAAAAAGAAAAGTAAACTGGGACATATGACATACTAGCCACATATCCGGCAATGTGAGCAGTTAATTGCTAACACAGCACACATGATTGCAGGTGTTACGGAAATGACATTGGGGGGGCACATCTTTAAAGTTGTTACAATGTGTTCAATTCTGGGCACCACAGAAGGATAAGGAATGTGTCTGCAAGAAGAAGAAGAAGAGTTTGGATTTGATATCCCGCTTTATCACTACCCGAAGGAGTCTCAAAGCGGCTCACATTCTCCTTTCCCTTCCTCTGTGAGGTGAGTGGGGCTGAGAGACTTCAGAGAAGTGTGACTAGCCCAAGGTCACCCAGCAGCTGCATGTGGAGGAGCGGAGATGCGTACCCGGTTCACCAAATTGCGAATCTACTGCTCTTAACCACTACACCACAATGCAAGCATTGGAGAGTGAATTTTAAGTTATGGTGGAGGTGGGGTGATGGGCTGAAATTCGGCTAAGCTTTGTTGTTTGTTAGAAAAAGATGGAAGGGTTGGTTTTCAGAGTTTGGAATAGAGAGTGTTAAGAAGTTGGAGGTGAAAGCGAGTGTGCCAAGGAGTGTGGTGGAGTCTCCTTTGGAGGTCTTGAAGCGGAGGCTTGACAGCCATCTGTCAGGAATGCTTTGATGGTGTTTCCTGCTTGGCAGGGGGTTGGACTGGATGGCCCTTGTGGTCTCTTCCAACTCTATGATTCTATGACCAAGGCAGTTTCAGTCCCATGATGAGGCCTGAATCCCGACTGGAAAGGATCCAAATGGTCCGCTTCTTCCAGGCGTCTGGAGTTGTTCAGCAACCACCCACTCAATCACCTTAGAATAGAATAAAATACCTTGCCCAAGAATGGTAGATTTGAGACTGGGCGATAGTTGGCCATATTGGCCGGTGTCAGGATCTTTCCAAGGGTTGCTCATGAGTAACGACAGAGCCTTCAGTTGCTAAGACTATTGTGCATTGCTATTTACAGTGTTTAAAAGGGACCCAGGTGGCGCTGTGGGTTAAACCACAGAGTCTAGGGCTTGCTGATCAGAAGGTTTCCGTGCGTTGCTCTGGTTCGCCAGAAGCGGCTTTGTCATGCTGGCCACATGACCCGGAAGCTGTCTGCGGACAAACGCCGGCTCCCTTGGCCTATAGAGCGAGATGAGCGCCGCAACCCCAGAGTCGGACACGACTGGACCTGATGGTCAGGGGTCCCTTTACCTTTTTATTTACAGTGTAGAGCTAGTTCAAAACATGACCTCTCAGTCACTCGAAGAATCTGGAAGTGCCGCTCGCCTGTTTCCCGCCCAACACCAAAGTCTCAGCACCCTAAAACGATGTCTGAGGTGCCTCCTGACCCCCCCCCCATGCTGTGCTGGTGCCGGAAGTGGCAGCTCTTCCTCAGATCCTCTCTGGCTGGCGTTGCTGGGTGTTTGCCCAGAGTCTCCAAGCCTCTGCACCTCCTCCTCCCTTGGAGATACCTAAGGGGAACTGCTAAAGGAGGAGGAGTCCATCGACAGAAGTGGCTGGGGTTCCCTGTAACGTAGACAGACTTCTTCTCGTGAAAGGCTGCTCTCTCAGTCCTCCTACGTGAACCTAGGCCAGTAGGGTCCTCCTCTCCAGCAGATGGACAACCCCTTCCCCAAAGCCCCTCCCTTCCCCACTTCCCCCTGGGGGTCCCCCACACCACCCATCACTCACCAGGATGGCTTTGGCCATCTGCTTGGAGCACTTCAGGGTTTGGAGGCCCCTCAGCTGAGCTGCCTGGCAGTTCTGAATCACCTCCAGCAGGTACAGCTGATCTCCCTCCAGCAGCTGAAAGGCAAAAGTCAGGCTGTCAGTTCCTTGCGAAGGAGAGCGTCTCCACATCCGAGAATTCTTTCCAGTAGCACCTTAGAGACCAACTGAGTTTGTTCTTGGTATGAGCTTTCGTGTGCATGCACACTTCTTCAGATACATGCATGCACACGAAAGCTCATACCAAGAACAAACTCAGTTGGTCTCTAAGGTGCTACTGGAAAGAATTTTCTATTTTGTTTTGACTATGGCAGACCAACACGGCTACCCACCTGTATCCACATTCCAAAAGTGCAGAGTGGGGGGCAAGGAGGGTAGCTGCTCTGGTTCTCTCCAATACTCACCCCTGTGGGAGAGATGTGCAACCACACGCAGCACACCTGCAAAGAGAAGGACACGGGGACAGGTGAGTTCGTCCCTGAGCACCTGGCAAGGCTATTTCAAGAGTTTACTCCTGGATTCCAAGTCCTACTACAGGGGAGTTGGGGGCTAATCCTGGCCTCCTTCAACCAGAAAGTGGCTACAAAGGATAATGAGATGGGCAATACCCGGTTCCACTCCACCCTGTTAAAATTTAAATATCAAAACAGATCCCAACTTTAAGAGCATGTAAATCACATGAGTGGAAAGACTACTGTGCCACGCACTGAAATAGGACTATACTTCCTTCTCCAACCTTTAAAGTCAACGTCTACCTAACGAAACTGAATTGACCCAAGTCTGCCTTCCTCTACCAACCTCAACCTCACTCTTCAAGCCAAAAGACAACACTACCCTATCCCCGAGCGAAATCCCCTGCCTTTCATTGGTAGAGCCGCCTCCATGCCTGTGGCGTTTACCTCAGCATAGCGCGGGGACGACTGAGCGGGCGAAGAGATGCTTTCAGCCTCGGACACTTGGCGGTTTCTGAGATGGCCGTGCAGGCCAGTTTCACGACCCTGGCGGGCTAGATTTGGCCCACGGAAAATACTTTGAGGACCCCTAGTGTTAAGTAGTGGGTGGACACAGCAGACGACACAGTGATTTTCAAGCAGCTCTTGTTTATTCTCAGGCTGGAACAGAAGTGAGCTGAAGGGCTCAGCAGCCTGCTTATATAGAACTCAGCTACAAGCAACAGTAACAACTTTCTGTAGTTACCCAATCCCTGAACGTCACTTTCAATCCCTCATTTGCATGTGCGGACCTGAGTGAAAACTGCAGCAGAATGAACTATATACACACACCCCTAGTGGCCTAGGGTGAGAACTTCAATACATAACACCCCTCCCCACCGAGATAAGGCATTAGGTTACAATCATAGTGGTTCCATTATATACAGCAATACTCTTGTTGGTTCATTAAGGCACATAGCATATCAGTTTCAATTTTCCCAGTTTGCAAGCATAACTAATTCTATTTACAATGCAGCATTACGTGTGCAAATTGTTGGTAACATAGTCTTTTAAATAAGCCGGGCGTTTGGAAACCCTACCTGACCGCCGTGGGCCAGTATCAGAGTCTGGTTGGCTCCTCGCGTCCTGTCGCGACTGCAGTGCTACCAATGGTGGCGTTGCGCCCGAGTTCAGTGGCTCCGCTGCTGTTGAAGGGACTGCCGCCAGCGGACTTGGTGGAAGCTCAGGCAAGGCAGTGGTCTGAGTCTCAAGGGAGTCAGGCAAAACCACTGCAGCAGCTCGGCTCCATGTCCGCAGTTTGTGAAGGGGGTGTAGGTGGAGCCTCGCCTTCCATGGGCGTCTGTTCTGGAGCTGAGGCCACAGTTGAGGGCACTGCGGTATCGTCCAAATTCCCAACCCGGCGCCTTAGTTGGTCTATGTGTCGGCGCCACAAACGCCCGTCCTCAAGTGCCACCTGATATGAGCGGGGCCCAGTGACTCCCACTATCGTGGCCGGCACCCAAGGAATGTCCCCCACATAGTTCCTGGCAAAAACCTTATCTCCGGGGATGAAAGACCTTGGCGCGTTAGCACAGCCCGGGGGCTCGGCTACCCCAAAGTCTGGATGCAAACGGTCGAGCAGAGATCTGAGGCTCAGTGATTTTGCTCTTGCTCCGAGAATGGCTGCGTCTGTGTTCTGATGTCCATGATCCCACCTTCATCGCCAGTGTTAAGTTCAAGAATTTCTCGGGCCCTCTCCGACTCGTGGTAGTTGAAGTTCAATACATAACACCTAGTCTACACTGACTGGTAGAAGCTCCTCAGAGTTTCAGGCAGGGATTTCATCCCGCCTTTGCAAGAGATGTCAGGGGTTGACCCTGGGACATTCTGCATGCCAAGCAGATGCTCTAGGGCAGTGTTTTTCAACCTTTTTTGGGCAAAGGCACACTTGTTTCATGAAAAAAATCACGAGGCACACCACCATTAGAAAATGTTAAAAAATTTAACTCTGTGCCTATATTGACTATATATAAAGTAATTCTCTTGAATTTTTCAATTTTTCCCACGGCACACCAGGCAACATCTCGCGGCACACTAGTGTGCCGCGGAACAGTGGTTGAAAAACACTGCTCTAGGGTTCCCCATATTTCACTAGCCTTTTCAACGTTATGCTATTGGCAACCGTGAAGAGTCCACCTACCTCTTTCAAAAGGAGAACACTCACCTGATCAATTTTATAAATAATAATAATATTTATAATAATAATAATTTATTCATACCCCAGCCACTCTGGGCGGCTTCCAACAAAATACTAAAATACAATAGTTCATGAAATATTAAAAGTTTCCCTAAACATAATAACAACAAGCATCCATTTTCATTCCATTGAATTAGCAATTAAGCCTTTCTGGAAAGGGAAATGACATACTTTTGTATATTAGCCTAACAAGCGTACATAAGAAACTATTACTCACTTATGATTTATTTATTTTGAACTTTGCTTGGTTCCTCATTGGTAGCCAGTGCGATTGTTTCAGCAGTGCTAGAACTCAGGCCCCGCTGCCTGGAGGGACATCCAAGAGCAGTTTGGCAGGGGAAGGGTCTCCCTTGGGAGGTGGTGGACTCACCTTCTTTGGAGGTTTCTAAGCAGAGATCGGACGGCCATCTGCCATGGATGCTTCAGCTGAGATTCCTGCATTGCTGGGGGTTGGACTAGATGACCCTCGTTGTTGATGTTGTTCAGTCGTTCAGTCGTGTCTGACTCTTCCGTGACCCCATGGACCAGAGCACGCCAGGCACGCCTATCCTTCACTGCCTCTCGCAGTTTGGCCAAACTCATGTTAGTAGCTTCGAGAACACTGTCCAACCATCTCATCCTCTGTGTCATCCCCTTCTCCTTGTGCCCTCCATCTTTCCCAACATCAGGGTCTTTTCTAGGGAGTCTTCTCTTCTCATGAGGTGGCCAAAGTACTGGAGCCAAGATGACCCTCGGATCCCCTCCTATCTCTCCACTCCTGACTTCGAGGAGGAGGTTCCTTGCCTCCTGCAAAGCCCTTTCCCCTGCAAGCTGTTCCTCTGGTTTCTGGCCAAGGGAGGGAGATGCTCAGAGTCCAACCAAGAGCATCACCCTCAAAAGGATATCTAGGCATTGGTGTAGCCTGGGGGGCAGTTGTCCCCCTGAATCCATAAAAAAGAATACAAAGCCGAGGTTCTGCCAAGCGAAAGAGGACTGAGTTGGGAGGACTCGGCTTTGCAAGGGTTAAAGGGAACTGAGCTGCCTTCCTAGAGAGGACAGGAAGCAATAGGAGGCCAGGTCCTCCAGAGCCAATGCCCCTCCCTCTCCAGTCCTCTCCTGTAAGGGCTGCATCGCTGTCCCTTCCTGGGATCTGGTGAGTCTCTTCTCTCTCCCCCCCCAGAGGGTGCAGTGGGGAGGCGGTGGGGGTCCCAGGGCTGCAGCAGGGGAGGATGCCAGCCTGGGGGGCCTGATCTGCTCATGCAGGGGGAGGAGAGGGTCCTGCCAGGGAGGGGCGAGGTCTGCAACGCTCTCCTTCCTGGAGATCACAGGATCCCAAATTTGGCCTTTGGCTCCCACGAAATCTCCCTTCTTTAAACAAAGGAGTCCCTAGGACTTTAACTCTGTGTGACATCGCTCAGCGTCATTGCACAACAGAGGAAACATGTGCAAATGGTTTTCCAAAGCCCCCCCCCCAAAAAAAAATCCACTTGGAGGGAGGGAGGAAGGAAGGAAGGAGCTGGACGAACCCCCCCCCCAAAAAAAAACACTTGGAGGGAAGGAGGGAGGAAGGAAGGGAGGGAGGGAGGGATCTCCCACCCCATAGTCTGGCTGCTGCATTGCAAACCAGTTTGTGTTGCTTTTTCTTCTCCTCTTCCTCCTCCTCTTTCTTTTCAAAAAGATAGCTCATGGATGCGGTGCAGTCCAGCCCTGGTTCCCAGCAAGACTCATCCATGCTTGCTCATGGAACCATTCTGCCCCTCCCCCGTCCTACAAATTCTGTAACAGAACAATGTATTTGCTTTTTAGGATTTCCTAGAGCTTCGCATTAAGACGGACAGAACTTGGCAGAAGACCAAAGGGTTCCTTCCGATCTTTTAGAGCGCCCCTGAGAGCATAGATGGATGAACGAGACTCAGCTGGACCTGGAGCAGGAAAAGGACATGCCACCCAAACTGGGAGCAGTGGGGGATTCTGGGAAAACCCATTGCAGAAGATCCTGCAAGCCAATGGACCCCGAGAGGTTTGCAGCCGACTCTACCACTTTTGCCACCAGTGGCTGAAGCCGGAAAGGCACACGAAAGCTGAGATGCTGGACCTGGTGATCTTGGAGCAGTTCCTGGCTGTCCTTCCCCCGGAGATGGAGAGCTGGGTGAGGGAATGTGGAGCGGAGACCAGTTCCCAGGCGGTGGCCCTGGCCGAAGGTTTCCTCCTGAGTCAGGCAGAGGAGAGAAAGCAGGTGAGAGAGACTTTCCTCTGGATACTCCCAAGGGGCTCCAAACAGGACTGAGAACATCCCATAATGGTCTGCTGATGGCGCGTCCGTTTTCTGGGAAAGCACCCATGGACTGAGATCTCATACCCTTCAAGTCTTTGTCATTCTGTTTCTAATATTTCTCACTGTTCCCTGTTTTGAATCCTTGTTTCTTTTTCAGGGAAAGGATAATTTTGCAGATTCCTGTGAGGCAGAGATGCCTCCATTGGACACCAGAGAGAGGCTGCTGCGTAAGGAGAAAGGTGGGTTTTCTTCCTTTGGTCTCATTCTGTTGGTTTTCCAACTCATCTGAGGGTTCTTTTCATCTTGTTTTGGGGGGAGACAGTTGGGAACAAGGGTCCAGAGGAGGGGAGATGTATTTCTGCACAACAAACATATGAAATGGGCACAAACGTCCAAATGCTCTCAGCAGGTAAGACTTTCTCAAAGGCACATCTGTAGTTAGAGATCCCCTGTTTCACCTGTGAGAGATTGTTAGTTAATAGGGCCATTTCAGCGAATTCTTGTAGTTTGCTCTCCCATTCTGAAATTTTTGGCAGTTCCTGATCTTTCCAACCTATTGCTACCAATATTCAGGCCGCTGCTATTGCATGCAGAAACACTTCTTTTGACTTGGTTGGGATTTCTTTGTCCACAATACTTAAAAGAAATATCACTGATCTTTTAGTATCATCTTTTTTAATTCCTCTTATATTTTCCCCCAAAAAACCTTGATCTTTCTTCATGGCCACCACATATGAATCATGTCCTCATTGTTCGCTCCGCATCTCCAACACACGTTTGCTAAGCTTTTATACATTTAAGAAAGTCTGGAGGGTGTGAGATACCAATGGTGGGCCATTTTTAACATGTTTTCTCTTATGTTGTAATTAGCCGTGAATTTCAAATGCACCTTCCGTAGGGTTTCCCAATCTTTAAAGATAATTGGGTGTCCCATATCTTGTGCCCACTTATCATTGAGTCTTTGACCATCTCATCCATTACTTCAAAATCTAAGAGGAGTTTATACATTTGAGAAATTAACTTGGTTTTACAATTTAGCAATTCCCTTTCAAATATTGAGGGCTCAATTTAGAAACCCACTTGTTTATCTTGTTAATAAACTTCATTAATTTGGAAGTAGTCCAACCAACTAAAAAGGTAGTTTTTTATCTTCTCATATTTTTTCAGTTTCTGTTAACAATGTGTTATATGTTATCCACTTCCCTTTTATATTATTCATTTTTTTTCCGCAATAGCCTCAAAGGGTGAGATCCATCTTGGTATTTTTGGTTCCAGATATCTTTTATATTTGCTCCACACCAAATATATTGCATTTCTTATTACATGATTTGAGAAGCTTTTGTGGACTTTTGTTTTGCCGTAGTTGAGATAGGCATGCCACCTGAAATGGGTGTCATGACCTTCCAAATCCATAACATCCCAAATTTGTAAAATGCACCATTCCTTCAACCATAGCAAGCAGGCGGTTTTGTAATATAGTTTCAAGTCTGGAACGCCATACCCGCCTCTATTGAAGGTGTCGATTAATATCTTAAGTTTCACTCTAGGTCTTTTACTGATCCACAAAAATTTTGAAATTTATTTTTGCCATTTGTCGATATTACTAGTCTTTCCTATAATTGGCAATATTTGAAACAAATAAAGTAGCTTCGGCAAAACGTTCATTTTGATTACTGAAATGCGGCCTAAAAAGGATAAGTTTAATCTATTCCAGGTCTCTAGTTGTTTTTTTATCTCATTCCAGCATTTGGAGTAGTTGTTGTTATATAAGTTGATATTCTTTGATGTTATACATAGTCCTAGGTATTTAATTTTTGGATAGATTTTAATTTGCATTATTTTTTTGAGTTCTTCTTTTTCAGCCGATGTTAAATTTTTAACTAACAATTTAGTCTTTTCTGAATTCAATCTAAATCCTGAGACTTTACCAAACTCTTGTATTATTTCTAGGGCCTTGCTTAGGCTTTTTTCCAGCTGTTCTGTAGTTATAATTAAATCATCTGCAAAGGCCCGCAATCTATAGCTTCTCTCTCCCAACTTTATCCTCCTTATGTCTTTATGTTCATGAATTTGTTTACACAAAATCTCTAAGGTTAGGATAAAAATCAGAGGGAACAATGGGCATCCTTGCCTGACCCCTTTGCTAATTTGGCACTCCTGAGATATATTTCCATTTATTATGATTTTTGCTGTTTTTTATCTCATTCCATACTTTCTCATAATTATCTTTATAAAGATTTAGATTTTTAGCAGTCATATTCACACCCAGATATTTTACCTTCTTCACAAAGCTAAGCCCAGTAAGTGTCTGTAGTCATATACTCTCCTCAATTGTCAAATTCTTTGTCAATACTTTGGTTTTTGATTTGTTCAATTTGAAGCCTGCAACTTGCCCAAACTGTTGAATTGTTTCCAGTGCAGTCACCACACTATTTTCAGGGTCCTGTAAGGTTATCACCAAGTCATCTGCAAAGGCTCTTACTTTGTACTCTCTCTCTCCCACCCTTATTCCTTTAATCATTTCATTCTTCCTTATCATATTCAACAGGACTTCCAGGACCGATATGAATAAAAGTGGGGATAGTGGGCACCCTTGTCTTGTTCCTTTCTCGATTCTTATTTCTTCTGATATCACATTGTTAACAATAATCTTTGCTCTTTGCTCGAAATATATTGCATTCAGTCCATTCATGAAACTACCATATTTTACGCTCCATAAGACGCACTTTTTCCCTCCTAAAAAGGAAGGGGAAATCCCTGTGCGCCTTATGGAGCGAAGGCTTCGGTCCTGCGGCCTCCCCCATCCCCCGCAGCATTCAGCGGGAGTTGGGGGGAGGCAGCGGCAATGTTGCTGAATCATGCCAGTACCTCCGTTTGCCGAAAGGTGCTGGGCACGATCCAACAACATCTCTGCTGCCTCCCCACACCTCCCGCCGAACGCGGCAGGGGATGGGGGGAGGCAGCAGGAAGTGAAGGGGATGTTGCTGGATCATGTCAGCACCTCCATTCTCCGAAAGAAGCTTCTTTCGGCAAACGGAGGTGCTGGGCACGATCCAGCAACATTGCCGCTGCCTCCCCCACCTCCCACTGAACTCAGCGGAGGATCGGAGGAGGCAGCAGGAAGCGACGGGGATGTTGCTGGATCGTGTCAGCATCTCTGTTCACCAAAAGAAGCTTCTTTCGGCGAATGGAGGTGCTGGGCACGATCCAGCAACATCTCCGCTGCCTCCCACCCTCCCACTGAACGCGGCGGGGGATGGGGGAGGCAGCAGGAAGCGACGGGGATGTTGCTGGATCGTGTCAGCACCTCCGTTCACCAAAAGAACCTTCTTTCGGCAAATTGAGGTGCTGGGCACAATCCAGCAACATCTCCGCTACCTCCCACCACCACCTGCCAAACGCGGCGGGGGATGGGGGGAGGCAGCGGGAAGTGAAGGGTATGTTGTTGGGTTGTGCCAGGTGCTGGGTCATGCCAGGTGCTGGCATGATCCAGCAACATCCCCTTCGCTTGCTGCTGCCTCTCCCCATCCCCCACCACGTTCGGTGGGAGGTGGGGGGAGGCAGCTGCGATGCCTGCTTTTGGGATCGGTGGGCGGCAGGGAGGTTGGTGGAGGATTTCCTCCACCACCCCACGCGCTGCCCTCCGATCCCAAAGGTGCGGGGTGGTGGAGAAAACAGCGGGGATGCTGCTGCTTTCTCCACCACCCCGCGCGCCGATGCCAAAAGCAGGCTCATCCCCGCATGCTTTAAAGGGACATGGGGAGGAGGGGAGAAACGGAGCGTTCTCCCCTCGTCCCCATGTCCCTTTAAAGCAAGCGGGGATGAGCCGCTGTGAAGGGCTCCCCCTCCAGCGCACCCCTCCCTGCCTTTTAGAGGAGGAAAACCAGGAAAATATTTTTTCTTGGTTTTCCCCCTTTAAAAAACAGGTGCGTCTAGTGGTATGGAGTGCCTTATGGACCGAAAAATACGGTACCTCCCACCTCCATTTCCTGCAGATTTTGTTTCATAAATTTCCAAGATATATTGTCAGAAGCTTTCTCTGCATCTATAAACATCAAAATAGCTCTTGTATTGCTTCTCTTATCTAGTCTTTCTAGTATATCCACTATTTTTCTAATATTTCCATTCATATGTCTTCCAGGCAGAAAACCTGCTTGATCATTATGGATATACTCTTTCATTACTCTTTTCAACCTTTCAGCCAATACACTTGCAAGTATTTTATAATCCACATTCAATAAAGAGATTGGTCGGTAATTTCTCATTTGAGTTTTGTCTGTATCTGGTTTTGGTATCAGAGTAATATAAGCCTCTTTCCACGACTCTGGTGCCCTTTTCCCCTGTAGTATTTCGTTGCATACCTCCATCATAGGTTGAATCATCCAGTCTTTTAAAGTTTTATAATATTTTGCTGTTAGTTTGTCCGGTCCTGGAGCCTTGCCTAACTGCATATGGTTTATAGCTTTTTCTATCTCCTGTCTTGTAACTGGGTGGTTGAGAGTTATTTTAGTCTCCTCTGGTATTTTATGCAATCCATTTTTCTTCAAAAACTGTTGAATTGTATCGTTATCCTGCTTTTCTTCCTTGTGCAGTTGTTTATAGAATTTTTGAAAACATTTTCTGATCTCGTTTGGGTTCTTGATGTTCTTTCCTTCTCTATTAAATTGATTATGGTGTTTTGTGTCTGACGCTTTTTTAATTGCCAGGCCAACAACTTTCCACACTTATTTGCGGATTCAGATGTCTTTTGTCTCATCGTTTTTTATTTCCATTCGATTTCCTGATTTATAAAATTGGAGAATTGAATCTGTAATGCTTTTATTTCCTTTTGAATCCGTTGATCCTTTGGCTTACATCTCAGTTTTTTCTCATTTTCCTTTATTTTTATCAGAATTTCTTCTTTTTTTGCATTTTGTTCTCTCTTCCTGATAGCATTTTGTTGTATAAAGAATCCTCTCATTACCTGCGTCCTAAATCACTCTCTTTTCCAGTGTTGTATTTAAGTTAATATCAAAATAGTCCTTCAGGGTTTTTGGGGCCTTCTTAGTAATTTTCTCATTTCTCAACAGTGCATCATTCATTCTCCATCTGAACGAACCTCGCGGAGTCAGTCTCAGTTCCAATTGTACAGCATTATGATCAGAACAAGTTTTTGGGTCAATCTGTGCTTTCACAATTCTTGGTGTCAAATCCTTTGTAATCCATATGTAATCAAGTCTGCTCCAGGCCAATTTTGCCTCTGAGAAGAAAGTTGGCTCCCTTTCCAGAGGATTTTTTTGCCTCCATGAGTCAACCAAGTCCAAATTATCCATCATATCAAAAAAAAGTCTTAGGTAGTCTTCCCTCATTAGAAAACTTGGTCCTTTGTGATCTGTCCATTAATGTGGAGACAACTCCATTTAGATCTCCCATGCAGACTACTTTGTTGTACATATAATCCAATAAAATATCATGAATTTTTTTGTAAAAGTCCATTTTTGCATCATTTGGCGCGATTCCCAGTATTAGAAATTTTTCTCCTTGCACATTCATTTCTATTGCAACATATCTTCCTGCATTATCTTTAAAAAGCATTATTGGGTTGTACTTTTCTTTGGCATATGTCACTACTCCTCTCTTTTTGACTTTGTCTGATGAAATAAAGTCTTGACCTAATTTTTTATTTTGCAACAATCTTCTATGGGTCCTTATTACATGAGTTTCCTGTAGACAGATTACATCCAAATTTTGTTTCATTAATATATGATTCACCTGGTTCCTCTTGGCCTTCAAATTTAGACCTCTAACATTCCACGTCAAGAACTTTAGCACCATGTTTAATCTTCTATTGTTATTGGTGCTGCAGCTCCCAGCAGATCCTCTTCGTCTTGTCCAGTCTTGGGTATGAATCCTGATGGTGCAGTTCCCAGTCTCTCCATAAGTTGTGCCTGTTCTTTCCTTTCGTCAAAATCCTCCGGATATTTGTCCAGAAATTTCTGTTTGTCTTCAACCGATCTTATTCTTACTTTCTGATCTTTGAATTTGAAGGAAAGGCCTTGTGGAAATTCCCAGCGGAAAAAATATTCCTTTTTTCTTGAGAACCGATGTCACGTCGATATATCTTTTCCTAAGGTCGAGGAGGAGTTGTGGGATGTCCTTAAAAAGTATTATCGGGTGCTTTTCCACTTCCAAATTCTTCCTGTAATGTAAAGATAGAATATCATCTCTTTCTTGTCTGTTTCGAAAAACAATCATGCAGTCATTCACTATCTTTCCTTTTCCTTTCTTATTTCTTCCTCCAAATCTGTAGGCCTTCACCACCGTCTTTCCAATCTCCTCTTCATCCAGGTCCCAAAACTCTGAAAATTGCTCAATTATAAATGTCTTTAAGTCCTCTTTCTCCAATTCTGGTAATCCTCTTATTCTCAAGTTGGATTCTCTCTCCTTCAACTCTAACATAGCGATCGAAATCTGTGCATTTTCTTGCTGTTTTTGTATTTCTTTCAATTTTACATTCTCTAAAACGTTCACTTGTGTTTGCACCTCTGTTAATTGTTCTTTTGTCTGTTTGATCTCACCTTTCATTAGTCCAACTTCTTTTCCCAACCTGTCAAGACTCTCAGTATTTTGTTTTACTTTTTCTGAATTTTCCCTAAGTGTCTCAGTGTTAGCATTAACACTTGATGTCAAAACTGCAAGTTGAGAAAGCACTTGTTCTTCAAATGATTTTACAGAGCCTTTCCTTTGGTCTCTCTTTGACCTCACTGATGCTGCCTGTGCTGGCATTGTCTTGTCCTCATCCATATCAGTTTCTTACAAAAACAGTTCTTAATATAGTCCAGTTCAAGGTCACACAACTGCAAGGATTTCCAGGCTCTAATGTGAATTCCAATAGTTTCACCCCCCCTATTTTCCAAGGGAGGCAAAGAAAATAACTTTAGTTGCCACTAGAGGCTCCAGAGTCAGTAACTTTGTAATCCACCAAGGAAAACTACGACTGCGAACTGTATATAAAGCTCTATATACAGTTCGCAGTCGTAGTTTTCCTCCCGTTACTATGATCCTGCAGCGATCGGGGGAGACGGACTTCCTTTTTGCGTCTCACTCCATGCCAAATTTATTAACTTTAGAAAAAGGTTTTTAGTAAACCTTTACTCACAGAGTCCAAGTCTTGCCAAATCAACTTCAAAGGAAAAGCAAAGCACTCATTTCCGCCGGCTGTCACTGCTTCATGGAGTCAGGAAAGCAATGGATCCCAGTGCCTGCGCCTTCCACTTCACCCGCTCTCGGCAACCCTTACTAGGGTTTACCGGGGAGTAAAGGAGGTGCGAAGGGCACCAGCCGGATCTCCACGTCCGGAGAACGCTCTATCTGTAGTTTAATCGGGGCCGTATCGCAGTTACGGTACCCCTAGCCCTGACAACGTCAGAGCCCTCCCGGAGATGGAAAGGTTTCCTGCCACTCAGGAATGGCGCTTCACCGGAAGTCTTTTCCTGAACTTCTCTAGCTCTTCTTGCTTCTTTTTTTTCCTTTTGCTTTTTCTGGATTGAACTTTGTTTAATGTAGCATTTTTTTCAATTCTTCCGTTTTCCCCTGGAAAAAAACTGGGGGGTTTTCTGAGCTTCAAAATTCCCGGAAATGTTACATCTCTACTCCAGAGTAGGGGAGATATATTTCTGAACAACAAACATGAAATGGGCACAAATGTCCAAATGCTCTCAGCAGGTAAGGCATTCTCAAAGGCCCATCTGTAGTTAGATATGCCCTGTTTTACCTGTGAGAGAAGCAGGCACTCCTGGTCTCCTGTTTACCTTTTTTGTCTTGTAGGTGACATAATGATGCCGGCAAGACCTCCTGATCCGTCTTTTCATGGGGACAGAAGGGAAGTAGGTGCTGTGGAACCAGATCAGGTATGGGTAAGCTGCTTTGTGGGGACAAAGGCCGAGGGCTGGAGCAATGTCATGGACTGGTTGGGCACAGAGGAATGGTGGGAGGAAGGAGCTGGGGAACCAGGAAGGGAAGATGGCTCAGAGCCCAAGAAGTGGAGGTAGAAGAAGGATGGGCGGTCAGAGGGGGAAGAGGGAGAAGCCTGGGAAGAGGAGGTGTCAGAAGCTGAAGGGGTAACAGGGCTTAGTGAGCTGGGAGACTCTGTGGCAGAATGCAATGCAGAATCAGAGGCAGAAGAGGAAGGAGGCAAGTGGGAGAGGAAGGTCAAGAGGCTGAGGTGAGTCAGAAGAAGGCAGAAGAAGCACCGGTGGCTTTCCCTCCTTTTGCCCTGCTTATCTCTCACAGCCAGGAGACCCCTGCATTGCAGGAATCTCTGCTGGATCATCCAAGACAGAGGGTCAACCAAAGTAGGCGGGAATGCTTGTGTAGGCAGAATGACTTGAAAAAACACAAGGTTGTTGTTGTTGTTCAGTCGTGTCCGACTCTTCGTGACCCCATGGACCAGAGCACGCCAGGCACTCCTGTCTTCCACTGCCTCCCACAGTTTGGTCAGACTCATGTTGGTAGCTTCGAGAACACTGTCCAATCATCTCGTCCTCTTTCATCCCCTTCTCCTTGTGCCCTCAATCTACACAAGGTGGAGTACCAGCTATTTGCACAAAGATGAATTAAATTAAAAGGCAGAATAAAATAAGCATCCATAAATAAAATGTGCAGCAAAGCAATCCTATTGAAACAACACCGCAATTTACAGGAAGGAAACGAGAGCATTGTGTAGCAGATCATATTGATGCTGTCTCAGAGGAGGACATTTCCCTTTTTCTTTCAGGGTCCAGTGTGCTTTGAAGATGTCGCTGTTCGTTTCACGGACGAGGAGTGGGCGTTGCTGGATCCTGACCAGAGAGCTCTGCATAAGGACGTCATGGAGGAGAATTGTGGGATCGTGGCCTCTCTTGGTAAGGCTCCCTGTGGGATCGTCATATCTGCCTGGAAATTCAAAAAATACCTCTATGTGACCAACCTCATATATTTTCACAGAGCTCAACAGCGCCCCCTATAACACCTGGGAACCTAACACCCCCACAATAAACAGTAAATTGCAGTTTTTTCTTTGAACAATCTTCCTCAAATTATTCCTTTTTCTACCATGATTGGGCTGCTCTGAACTGCACAGGCCACCTTAAATGCCAGCTTCAGTATTGTTAGGAAAGATAAGTAGCTTCAGGTTTTCTGTTTTCGTTTTTGACGACTGACATTGGAGATGGAGGGAATGCCGTGACTGGGCCAAACAAAATTCATCCCAGAGAAGAGCTAGGCTTATTGAATCTCGCGTTGTAGTAGCAGTAATAATAATAATAATAATAATAATAATAATAATAATAATAATAACAACAATAATTCTTAAATTGAGGTACCACTGTAGTAGTAATAAAATTTTTTATTTATATGCTGCCCATCTGTCTGGGTTGCCTGACCACTCTGGGCAGCTTCCAACAGAATTTTTCTATGGTCGTGCTTCGCAAGACGAAAATGTTTTGCTATTTTTTTTCGCACAACCGTCAATACCCAGGGTGCATTGTGCCTGGAGGTTTTAAAATATGCTGTTCCAGGTTGACTTCGAGGAGCAACTCATAGCAAACGTTTTTGGAAGGTTTTGGAAGATTTTGAGAACTTTTTTGCAACCATTTGTTGAGTTACATATTGCCCCACATTTTCTAAACTTTATTGAGGGTTTGGGTTTTTTTGGTGAGGGGTTGGGGATTTAAGGATTTGGGGGGTGGGAAGGTGTTTGCCAGGCATTTCTGTGCTGGGGGGGTGCTGTTATGCCACTTGGCAGGTCGTCCAGGGCACTTTTGGCCAGGAGTAGGAAGGTGTGTGTGAAGCGGATGTGAAGCACTGCTTTTTGTTTTTGAGAACGTAGCAACTGTGCTGACATGGGTCCCAAGAAGGCTGCTCCTGCAGAGGCCAGGGAGAGGAAAAAGGAGAAGATTACATTAGAAATGAAGAAGGAGATCATCCGGAAGCACGACGGTGGCATGCGAGTGACAGACCTCGCCAGGGAGTACGGGAGGAATCCATCCACCATCGGGACCATCCTGAAGATGAGGGAGAAGATCCTTGCGACAGATGTAGCCAAGGGAGTCACCAGGATCGTGAAGAACCGGCCAGCTGTTCTGGAGGTGGTGGAGAAGTTGTTGATCATCTGGTTAGAAGAGAAGCAGCGTGCAGGAGACACAGTGACTGAGGCTGTCATTTGTGAGAAGGCCAAGGCCTTGCACGCAGACCTCGTACAGCAACAGCCAGGAACCTCAGCCAAGCCAAATGTCTTCAAGGCAAGCAGAGGCTGGTTTGAAAGAATCAAAACCAGATCTGGAATCCACAGCGTGGTCAGGCATGGAGAGGCTGTCAGTTCCAATGTTCCTGCGGCTGAGGACTTTGCCATGGAGTTCCTGGAGGTCGTGACTACACAGGGCTACCTTCCACAGCAGGTCTTCAACTGCGATGAGACCGGGCTGTTTTGGAAGAGGATGCCCAAAAGGACCTTCCTCACTCAAGAGGAGACCAAGCGGCCTGGCCACAAGCCCATGAAGGACCATCTGACCCTCCTCTTCTGTGCCAACGCAAGCGGGGACCTGAAGATAAAGCCCCTGCTGGTGTACCACTCTGAGAACCCACGGGCCTTCAAAAAGCACAAGGTCAACAAAGACCAGCTGAGCGTGTTGTGGCGATCCAACCGTAAGGCTTGGGTCACACGCGTCCTGTTTGTGGACTGGGTCAATCTGGCTTTTGGCCCTGCTGTCAAACAGTACTTGCTGGACAACGACCTGCCGCTGAAGGCTGTGCTTCTGATGGACAATGCTCCTGCTCATCCTAAAGGCCTTGAGGAAGACTTGTTAGAGGACTTCCGCTTCATAAATATCATGTTCCTGCCGCCTAACACCACCCCACTACTCCAGCCAATGGATCAGCAGCTCATCACCAATTTCAAAAAACTCTACACCAAGGAGCTTTTCAGGCGCTGCTTCGAGGTGACTGATTGCACCAACATCACCCTGCGTGAATTCTGGAGAGACCACTTCGACATCGTCACCTGCTTGAAGATGATCACCACGGCCTGGGACGGGATCAGCCAGAGAAATCTGAATTCCGCTTGGCGCAACCTGTGGCCAGACTGTGTGGCAACAAGTGACTCTGATGCACCAGAGTCAACAGTGCTGGAGGAGATTGTTTCCTTGGGGAGGACCATGGGCCTCGAGGTCACAGAGGAGGACGTCTGCGAGCTGATGGAGGACCATGACCATGAGCTGTCCACCCAGGAGCTGGTTGTACTGCAGGCAGAGGCTACGCAGGAGCAGGCCTCTTTGGAAGAGGAAGAAGCGACAAGTGAGGAACAGCTGTCCTCCATGGAACTGAAGGACATCTGCCAACAGTGGAAAAACGTGCAGACTTATGCACAGCGGCACCACCCAGACAAGGATCTTGAACGTGACCTTGCGAACACTTTTGATACAAGGATCATGTCCTCTTTCAGAGGGGTGCTGAAAAGGCGGCTGAAGCAGCAGACCATGGAGAGGTTCTTCATGAAGAAGCAAAGAGTGGAAGAGGAACCTTGAAGCCTTCTCCAAGTTGTCCTCTAGAGCCTTGGAGAGTCCTTTGGTGATTTTCAAATGTTTTTCTGTCACGTTTAAAAAGTTGAAGTTTGTGCTTGAAATTTTTGAAATCCTCTGAACGGTATTTATGCCTTTAAAGAGCACTTAATAAACACTTTGGAAACCAAATTTGACATTGTTCTGACTTTTTTTGCCCATAGGAAGGCATTAATTAAATTTCAATGCATTCCTACGGGAAACTGCAAAATTTTCGCAATACGAAACGACTCGCAGAACGAATTAATTTCGTCTTGCGAGGCACCACTGTATAAACATGAAACATAAATAATAATAATCTGATTCCATATAAAAACAACATTAACTTTAAAATGAACAACTTAAACTAGTGGCCAAAATTGTGTAAAACTTTCCTGAAAAGTGTATTTCTGAGATTTGATGGCTCATAACACCACTTTTCTGTGGAGTAATACCATAAGATTATATATCCATAGAAAGATAATTTAAAGAAGAATGTAATGCCATAACTTTTATAAAGTAATAATAATAATAATAATAATAATAATAATAATAATAATAATAATAATAATAATTTATTATTTGTACCCCGCCCATCTGGCTGGGTCCCCCAGCCACTCTGGGCAGCTTCCAACAAATATTAAAATACATTAAAATGTCACAGATTAAAAACTTCCCTAAACAGAGCTGCCTTCAGGTATTTCTAAATGTCAAGTACTTGTTTATCTCTTTGACATCTGATGCTTAACTATAATGCTCATGCCAGCCTCTGTGGTGCATCTTCTGCTACTAAATGGACAGAAAGAGTGCCTGGCTTTCAGAAGCTAGGTCTCTGGTTTTCTGCTGCTGTTCCAGGGCTTTGAAGTTCGACCGGCAGTTCGGCCGGGGGGGGGGTGTTTGGCCCAGCAGGGAGCATGCCCATTGTTCCCGTTTCCCTGGAAAATTACAACAGTTAGATGGTCCCGGTGGCCACTCCCAGTCACCATTCTAGCTGCCGCATTTTGGATTAATTGCAGTTTCTGGATCACCTTCAAAGGTAGCCCCACATGGAGCGCATTGCAGTAGAATCCTGTTTAAAATATATATACATATATATATACATTTTCAGTTTGGGGTCAAGAATTTCATTAATGCATTTTGGGGGCATTTACATTACCATTAATGAGACAAATTCTGCCCACACCTTTTGTTGCAATACAACCCCAGATCATCACACTGTCTGGGTGTTTCACGGTCGGTGTAATGCAAGTAGGATGTAAATCTTCTCTGATTCTTCTCCTCGCGTATTTCATGCCATCACTACCAAGCAAGGAGATTTGGGTCTCATTGCTCCAAATATCATTGTCCCATTGTTCCGCTGTCCAGTAAAATTGGTTTTGTTGTTGTTCAGTCGTTCAGTCGTGTCCGACTCTTCGTGACCCCATGGACCAGAGCACGCCAGGCACGCCTATCCTTCACTGCCTCTCGCAGTTTGGCCAAACTCATGTTAGTAGCTTCGAGAACACTGTCCAACCATCTCATCCTCTGTCGTCCCCTTCTCCTTGTGCCCTCCATCTTTCCCAACATCAGGGTCTTTTCTAGGGAGTCTTCTCTTCTCATGAGGTGGCCAAAGTACTGGAGCCTCAACTTCAGGATCTGTCCTTCTAGTGAGCACTCAGGGCTGATTTCCTTGAGAATGGATAGGTTTGATCTTCTTGCAGTCCATGGGACTCTCAAGAGTCTCCTCCAGCACCATAATTCAAAAGCATCAATTCTTCGGCGATCAGCCTTCTTTATGGTCCAGCTCTCACTTCCGTACATTACTACTGGGAAAACCATAGCTTTAACTATACGGACCTTTGTCGGCAAGGTGATGTCTTTGCTTTTTAAGATGCTGTCTAGGTTTGTCATTGCTTTTCTCCCAAGAAGCAGGCGTCTTCTAATTTCGTGACTGCTGTCACCATCTGCAGTGATCATGGAGCCCAAGAAAGTAAAATCTCTCACTGCCTCCATTTCTTCCCCTTCTATTTGCCAGGAGGTGATGGGACCAGTGGCCATGATCTTAGTTTTTTTGATGTTGAGCTTCAGACCATATTTTGCGCTCTCCTCTTTCACCCTCATTAAAAGGTTCTTTAATTCCTCCTCACTTTCTGCCATCAAGGTTGTATCATCAGCATATCTGAGGTTGTTGATATTTCTTCCGGCAATCTTAATTCCGGTTTGGGATTCATCCAGTCCAGCCTTTCGCATGATGAATTCTGCATATAAGTTAAATAAGCAGGGAGACAATATACAGCCTTGTCGTACTCCTTTCCCAATTTTGAACCAATCAGTTGTTCCATATCCAGTTCTAACTGTAGCTTCTTGTCCCACATAGAGATTTCTCAGGAGACAAATGAGGTGATCCGGCACTCCCATTTCTTTAAGAACTTGCCATAGTTTGCTGTGGTCGACACAGTCAAATGCTTTTGCGTAGTCAATGAAGCAGAAGTAGATGTTTTTCTGGAACTCTCTAGCTTTCTCCATAATCCAGCGCATGTTTGCAATTTGGTCTCTGGTTCCTCTGCCCCTTCGAAATCCAGCTTGCACTTCTGGGAGTTCTCGGTCCACATACTGCTTAAGCCTGCCTTGTAGAATTTTAAGCATAACCTTGCTAGCGTGTGAAATGAGTGCAATTGTGCGGTAGTTGGAGCATTCTTTGGCACTGCCCTTCTTTGGGATTGGGATGTAGACTGATCTTCTCCAATCCTCTGGCCACTGCTGAGTTTTCCAAACTTGCTGGCATATTGAGTGTAGCACCTTAACAGCATCATCTTTTAAAATTTTAAATAGTTCAGCTGGAATATCATCACTTCCACTGGCCTTGTTGTTAGCAAGGCTTTCTAAGGCCCATTTGACTTCACTCTCCAGGATGTCTGGCTCAAGGTCAGCAACCACACTACCTGGGGTGTATGAGACCTCCATATCTTTCTGGTATAATTCCTCTGTGTATTCTTGCCACCTCTTCTTGATGTCTTCTGCTTCTGTTAGGTCCTTTCCACTTTTGTCCTTAATTGTGGTAATCTTTGTACGAAATGTTCCTTTCATATCTCCAATTTTCTTGAACAGATCTCTGGTTTTTCCCATTCTGTTATTTTCCTCTATTTCTTTGCATTGCTCGTTTAGAAAGGCCCTCTTGTCTCTCCTTGCTATTCTTTGGAAATCTGCATTCAATTTCCTGTATCTTTCACGATCTCCTTCGCATTTTGCTTGTCTTCTCTCCCCCGCTATTTGTAAGGCCTCATTGGACAGCCACTTTGCTTTCTTGCATTTCTTTTTCATTGGGATGGTTTTCGTTGCTGCCTCCTGTATAATGTTACGAGCCTCCATCCACAGTTCTTCAGGCACTCTATCCACCAAATCTAAATCCTTAAACCTGTTCTTCACTTCAACTGTGTATTCATAAGGAATTTGATTTAGATTGTATCTTACTGGCCCAGTGGTTTTTCCTACTTTCTTCAGTTTAAGCTGGAATTTTGCTATAAGAAGCTGATGGTCTGAGCCACAGTCAGCTCCAGGTCTTGTTTTTGCTGACTGTATAGAGCTTCTCCATCTTTGGCTGCAGAGAATATAATCAATCTGATTTCGATGCTGCCCATCTGGTGATGTCCATGTGTAGAGTCGTCTCTTGTGTTGTTGGAAAAGAGTGTTTGTGATGACCAGCTTGTTCTCTTGACAGAACTCTATTAGCCTTTGCCCTGCTTCATTTTGATCTCCAAGGCCAAACTTGCCAGTTGTTCCTTTTATCTCTTGACTCCCTACTTTAGCATTCCAATCCCCTATAATGAGAAGAACATCCTTCTTTGGTGTCATTTCTATAAGGTGTTGTAAGTCTTCATAGAATTGGTCAATTTCAGTTTCTTCAGCACTGGTAGTTGGTGCATAAACTTGGATTACTGTGATGTTAAAAGGTCTGCCTTGGATTCGTATCGAGATCATTCTATCATTTTTGAAATTGCATCCCAGTACAGCTTTCGCCACTCTTTTGTTGACTATGAGGGCCACTCCATTTCTTTTACGGGATTCCTGCCCACAGTAGTAGATATGATAGTCATCCGAACTGAATTCGCCCATTCCTGTCCATTTTAGTTCACTGATGCCTAGGATGTCAATGTTTATTCTTGCCATCTCATTTTTTACCACATCCAGCTTACCAAGGTTCATGGTTCTTACATTCCAGGTTCCTATGCAATACTTTTCTTTACAGCATTGGACTTTCCTTTCGCTTCCAGGCATATCCGCAACTGAGCGTCCTTTCGGCTTTGGCCCAGCCGCTTCATCAGCTCTGGATCTACTTGTACTTGTCCTCCGCTCTTCCCCAGTAGCATGTTGGACGCCTTCCGACCTGAGGGGCTCATCTTCCAGCGTCATATCTTTTATATGCCTGTTGTCTTTGTCCATGGAGTTTTCTTGGCAGGGATACTGGAGCGGCTTGCCAGTTCCTTCTCCAGGTGGATCACGTTTGGTCCAAACTCTCCACTATGACCTGTCCATCTTGACCTGTCCATAGCTTCCCTGAGTAATTCAAGCCCCTTCGCCACGACAAGGCAGTGATCAATTGGTTTTAGCCCCGTTTAATATTTTCAACCTTCGTTTGAGAGATAACAATGACTTTTCCCCAATCTTTCATCTAATTTCTTCATAACTGTAGCCTTGTTCACTTAATACTACAATTGTACATCCCTTTCTGGGTGACCAATCAACTCTTTGTGCAATTTCTATAATTTTATTATGTTTTACAATCTCACTAAATGAAAGAACACCAAAAAACCAAAAAACTTTATAGCGATCACATAACACACTGACAGAAGTCAACCTAAGCAAGTTGTGTTTCCTTTTTTTGGTTATTTGGCTATAACGTTTCATACAATCTGGTTAATTGAACAAACTTTGTTGAATTGCATTCTTGATTAAAATATCAAACAAAGCCACATTCAACAACTCATCAGAATCTAATAATAAATATGTTGGTTAATGACAAAAATACAGGTAATAAACAGACACCCAACTCCCTTCAGTTCTTCTCCATTTGTTCCTGAGGCTCTAATCCCTTTTTGTCTCCATTGCAGATTGTGATGAATCGGAAATCGAGAACAAAGGTGACCATGACAAAATCCCCAGAGAGGAGAAGCCACGTAAAAATTTGGAGTGTGGAGAAAGCTGCAGTCAGAGCTCCCATTCCACTTCCCATCAACAAAATCTCATTGGAAAGAAACTCTATCAGTGCATGGAATGTGGAAAGAGCTTCAGTCAGAGCTCCTCTCTCACTTCCCATCAGAGAATTCATACAGGGGAGAAACCCTATCAGTGTGTGGAATGTGGAAAGAGCTTCAGTACGAGCTCCTCTCTCACTAAGCATCAGAGAATTCATACAGGGGAGAAACCCTATCAGTGTGTGGAATGTGGAAAGAGCTTCAATACAAGCTCCTATCTCACTTCCCATCAAAGAATTCATACAGGGGAGAAACCCATCAGTGTGTGGAATGTGGAAAGAGTTTCAGTCAGAGCTCCTCTCTCACTAAGCATCAGAGAATTCATACAGGGGAGAAACCCTATCAGTGTGTGGAATGTGGAAAGAGCTTCAGTCACAGCCACAGTCTCACTTCCCATCAAAGAATTCATACAGGGGAGAAACCATATCAGTGTGTGGAATGTGGAAAGAGCTTCAGTCAGAGCTCCAATCTCACTTCCCATCAAAGAATTCATACAGGGGAGAAACCATATCAGTGTGTGGAATGTGGAAAGAGCTTCAGAGCTCCAATCTCACTTCCCATCAAAGAATTCATACAGGGGAGAAACCCTATCAGTGTGTGGAATGTGGAAAGAGCTTCAGTCAGAGCTCCAATCTCACTTCCCATCAAAGAATTCATACAGGGGAGAAACCCTATCAGTGTGTGGAATGTGGAAAGAGCTTCACTGAGAGCTCCTCTCTCACTTCCCATCAAAGAATTCATACAGGGGAGAAACCCTATCAGTGTGTGGAATGTGGAAAGAGCTTCACTGATACCTCATCTCTCACTTCTCATCAGAGAATTCATACAGGGGAGAAACTCTATCAGTGCATGGAATGTGGAAAGAGTTTCAGTCAGAGCTCCAATCTCACTTCCCATCAAAGAATTCATACAGGGGAGAAACCATATCAGTGTGTGGAATGTGGAAAGAGCTTCAGTCAGAGCTCCAATCTCACTTCCCATCAAAGAATTCATACAGGGGAGAAACCATATCAGTGTGTGGAATGTGGAAAGAGCTTCAGTCAGAGCTCCAATCTCACTTCCCATCAAAGAATTCATACAGGGGAGAAACCCTATCAGTGTGTGGAATGTGGAAAGAGCTTCAGTAGGACCTCCAATCTCACTTCCCATCAAAGAATTCATACAGGGGAGAAACCCTATCAGTGTGTGGAATGTGGAAAGAGCTTCACTGATAGCTCATCTCTCACTTCCCATCAGAGAATTCATACAGGGGAGAAACCCTATCAGTGTGTGGAATGTGGAAAGAGCTTCAGTCAGAGCTCCATCTCACTTCCCATCAAGAGAATTCATACAGGGGAGAAACCCTATCAGTGTGTGGAATGTGGAAAGAGCTTCAGTACGAGCTCCTCTCTCACTTCCCATCAAAGAATTCATACAGGGGAGAAACCCTATCAGTGTGTGGAATGTGGAAAGAGCTTCAGTCAGAGCACCCATCTCACTTCCCATCAGAGAATTCATACAGGGGAGAAACCTATCAGTGCATGGAATGTGGAAAGAGCTTCAGTCAGAGCTCCAATCTCACTTCCCATCAAAGAATTCATACAGGGGAGAAACCATATCAGTGTGTGGAATGTGGAAAGAGCTTCAGTCAGAGCTCCAATCTCACTTCCCATCAAAGAATTCATACAGGGGAGAAACCATATCAGTGTGTGGAATGTGGAAAGAGCTTCAGTCAGAGCTCCAATCTCACTTCCCATCAGAGAATTCATACAGGGGAGAAACCCTATCAGTGTGTGGAATGTGGAAAGAGCTTCACTGATAGCTCCTCTCTCACTTCCATCAGAGAATTCATACAGGGGAGAAACCCTATCAGTGTGTGGAATGTGGAAAGAGCTTCAGGACAAGCTCCAACCTCACTTCCCATAAAAGAATCCATACAAAGGTCAGAGAAACCATTATACAGTTTTAGGAGCCAGGTAAATCAGCACCTTTTTAACCAGACCTTTGGCTGATTGATATCTAATCCCCTAACTTAAAATGTAATACCTAAATTACAACAACTACATAAGTATATGCTTTCAAAAACCACTACCCATGTCTTGGTTGACGTCTTAGTTAATCACACAGCCAGCAGAGTCATGAGATGAAAAAACTCTGCATGACCACCAGCAATTTTCGCTGCGTCACAAACTGAGTCCAGCACATTTCTGACTGTGCTTTTAAAGTCTTTTTTTCTTCTAAAGCAGAGTGCAGCGGAAAACGAAAGCAGCTCGCATCTGTGTTGACTCTGGCAGTAAAAGACGACAACTCCCAGCTCATTAAAGGAAGATTTATTTCTTCTGAAGGGCTTGCAGCCTGGAGGGAAACACTGCCGTCCTGGCTGGAAGCTGGCAACAGATTAACAGACTGATTTACAATGTGTCATATTACACACCCAGAGACCCACACATAATCCCTGGATGTGTAATACGTCATCCTGTGACGCAGGACGCATAGCTGAGCTTTAACCCTGTAAGCTCACACACTCTCACACCCCCTTTCGTCCTGCATCACAGGGGAGCGTAAGTAATTCCTTACATTATAAACATACCATCACAAAATTCCTCAAGACAATGGAAACTCAAGGGTTTGGTGAACCCATCTTCCAGATTCTCCTGGCTTGGACAGTACCTCAGTTTTACCAATCCTGTCTGGATGTTCTGGCATACATTCTGGAACCGAATGTCCAAATATTTGGCTTTGAACTGTCCAGTCTCTGCCAGCTTCAAACAGGGCTGGTTGCCCCCCCCCAGACTGTGATGGGCAAGCAACACTCCCCGTTGATCTCTTGGACCAAACATTTGTAAAACTGCAATTCCCTACAGATCTCCAGACACCACACTGTATTCAGCCTCTGTAAAGAGCAATAAGACTTTGCTTCTTGGATCTCCATCCAACCAGAGCATTTCCATACTTCACAACTAACCCAGACACTTACTTCCTGTCCTCCAAATTGGCCCAATCGGCGTCAGACCAGCAAGTGATTTGTGCTGTACCTTCAGCCGACAATTTGAGGCACAATTGTTTGGTACCCTGCAAGTACCTAAGCACTCTCTTGATAATCTTCGAAATACTTCCACTCCATTCTTAACTTTTGATTTGATTGCTATCTTATAATTGAGGTTAATTTTGCCTGTTCTATATACTCACTTAATTTGCAAATCCACTCTTCCTTTGCTGTTATGTCCTGAGATTTCCATTTAGTGGCAATCACTACCCTGGCAGTTGTTGCATACAAAAAAAGTTTGTTTTTTTAATATGTGGTATGTCTTTGCCCACCAGCCCTAACAGATAAGCTTCAGGATTTTTTTTTATCAAGGGGATTTTTAGCATTTTCTTAAGTTCCTCATGTATTATTCCCCAAAAATTCTTTATTTCCTTGCAACCCCACCACATATGAACTGTCATTCCAGGTTCCTTGTGACATTTCCAACAAAGATTGGATTTTAATTTATAAATTTTGGCATGTTTGACTGGTGCTAAATATCACCTGTAAAACATTTTACCAAAGTTTTCCTTTATCGTGTAGCAGGTGGTAAAGCGAATATCCTCATGCCAGAGTTTTTCCCATTGTTCTGAATATATAGTGTGGCTGATGTCTTGCCCCCATTTGACCATTGTTTCTTTTACCTCTTCATCCATCAAATCATAGTCCAATAATAGAGTGTAAATTTTCAATTATAATTTCCTATTGTTTTGTAGTATAATGGTGCTAAATAGCAATTGTTCTTTAACGAAACCTTTTCTTTGGTCTGCATTAAACACACTTTTTAATTGTATATATTGCCAATTATCCATCCCATATTGTTTTAATTCTTCATATGTTTTTAATTTTAACTTTCCTTGGTCTTCTTCCAATATTTGTCTATATGTTGCCCAGTTCGGATTCATATTGAGTTTTTTTAACTGCATGGGCTTCTGATGGAGAGATCAATAGCTGTTTATATTTATTCCAAACTTTAAACAATGAATTCCTGAGTATATGATTTTTGAAGTCGTTATGTACCTTTACCTTCTCATATGCTAGGTAGGCGTGCCATCCATACCTATTGTTGAAACTTTCTAGATTTAAAATACTAGTGTTTTCCAATAAAATCCATTATTTTAGCCACACCAGACATTCTGCTTCATAGTATAAATTTAAGTATTACTCATTTATGATGAGAATAGGATTTATTTGTTTTGAACTTTGCTTGGTTCTTCCTTGGTAGCCAGTGCAATTGTTTCAGCAGTGCTAGAACTCAGGACATCTAAGAACTTGAGGGACACCTAAGAGAAGTTTGGCAGGGGAAAGGTCTCCCTTGGGAGGTGGTGGACTCTATTTCCTTGGAGGTTTCTAAGCAGAGATCGGATGGCCATCTGCCAGGGTTGCTTTAGCTGAGAGAACACAGGACCCTCTGCCTTGAGGGACATCTAAGAGCAGTTTGGCAGGGGAAATGTCTCCCTTGGGAGGAAAGAGAAGCATTGCCAGCCGTTCAAGGGCTGCTCTGCCTCCTCTTCTGAGGACAGCCCTGCTCTTCCTGAAGAGTGAGGAGACCCTAGGAGGGTCCTCCAGGCCTCAAGGGGTCCCAGAAGAAGAGCAGAACATGAGGAAGGTGGTGGAGTCTTCCTTGGAGCCAGTGAAGGCTGATGGGGTTGAGCAGCTGGAGGCTTTTTCCACTCTTGATTTATATGCTCTTAAAATTGGGATCTGTTTTGATATTTAAATTTAAAAGGGTGCAGTGGAACTGGATATTGCCCATCTCCTTTGCCAGGGGAGCCACATTCTGATTGAAGGAGGCCAGGATTAGCTTTTTCATGTAAAACCAATTGCAGTCGTTAACAGTCGTCAACAGTTTTATCACATGAGTGGAAAGACCGCTGCACCACTCACAGAAATAGGACTATACTCCCTTCTCCCACCTTTAAAGTAACCTTGTGATACCAGAAACGGCTTGTTTAGTTACACTAGACGTAGAATCCCTATACACGAACGTACCATTACCTGAGGTCAGACAGATAATAGAATTACTAAACTCCAGATCTACCCGGGAACCTCCAAGCCATTTTCTCATGGATATTTTGGATACTAGATCATAATTTTTTTCAGACACCTGGATCAATTCTACCTACAAACAAAGGGGGTAGCCATGGGTTCTGATCGCTAATATCTATTCAGAGATCACCAGTATTCAGAGATCACCAGCAGCAACTCAAAGTGCGACCCTTCCATAAACCCACTGACTGCAACTCCATATTACATGCATTCGTCCTTCCATCCGCCTCATCTACTTAAAAATCTTCCTTATGGACAATATTTGCACCTCAAAAGGAATTCCTCATTAGATAAAGACTATAAAACTTCAGCGAAGGCACTTACAACCTCCCTTCTCCAGCATGGCTATTCTCATAAAGCACTACATGAAGAGAGGGCCCTGTTGAATGATTTGATAACGACACAAGAGGTGGAAAGGCCTATAAGCCAAATGGAAATCGGGAAAGCCCCAGGACCAGATGTATTAACAGCTAAATACTACAAAATTTTAAAAGAATGGTTGACTCAACCACTAATGGAAGTATGCAATGATTTTTTTTTTTTGTAGATAATTTTTATTAGTTTTTCCTCTTTTTCCAAACAATTGAGATAATACAGAGTAATGCATAAACAAATATATCCCACGCTTAAAAGAAAAAAAACAACAACAACAAGAGATTAAATCATTTTTTGCATTTACACTCGAGGATTTGAGTCCCTTCCCTTCCTCCTTCTTATGTCTTCTCTAACTCGAATATCAACATATCGCACATCAATTCTTCTTACTCCAATTTGAACAATTAAATATAAAAGATTTGTACTGAACATTTAGATGTCATGTTTCTACTTATTCTTGTGTTCTTATTCCAAACTTAAGTCTTTCCTTGTTTTTTAAATATACATATTTTCCATAATAATAATCCTCGCCAAGAGTTGTATGTCTTTCTTTAGGTCTTACACACCTTGTCCAGATAATCCATAAATTTTCCCCATTCATTTCTAAATGTTTCTTCCCCCTGCTGTCTGACTCTCATTGAAATTTTTGCAATTTCCATGTATTCTGTGACTTTCTGTTGCCATTGCTGCACGGTTGGTACGGTTTTTTCCTTCCAGACCTGCGCTAATAAAAGTCTCGCCCCTGTGGTCGCATATAAGAAAAACTTTTGATCACTTTTCTTTATCTCTGATCCCACCATTCCTAGAAGGAATGCCTCCGGTATCTTTATAAAAGTATACTTGAGTATTTTTTTTAACTCGTTATATATGTCTTGCCAATATTTTTTTACAATCTCGCATGACCACCATAAGTGAAAATACTCCCCGTCTTTCACCTCGCACTTCCAGCAACTTCTACTTCCAGTTCTATATAATTTCGATAATCTAATTGGGGTGAGGTGCCAGCGGTACATCATTTTATACAAATTTTCTTTAAGTGATGTACATGCTGTAAATTTAATTCCGCTGTTCCAGAGTCTTACCCATTTATCAAATTCGATATTATGACCAACGTCAATTGCCCACCTTATCATTACACACTTTATCTCTTCGTCTTTTAAATTCCATTCCAGAAGATAATCGTAAATCTTGGACAGCATTTTAGAACTATTTTGGACAACCACCTTCTCAAGCCATGATTTTTCTTGATTAAATCCCTGGAGTTTCTTATCTTTTGTAAATATACTGTTTAATTGATGATATTCCAGCCAGCCCGTTAGCTTCTTATTTAGTTCTTCATATGGTCTTATATTTACCTTGTTATTTTCCATACATAGAAGTTCTCTGTACGTTAGCCAGCTGGCCTCCATATTAGGTCTTTTTATTGTAAAAGCCTCTTGTGGCGACACCCACCCTGGAGTCTTTTTTTCGAACCAATCCTTATACCTCTTCCAGACTTGATATAGTGGTTTCCTAATGGTGTGATTTAGGAAACCTTTATGCACGTCCACTTTATTATACCAAAGGTAGGCGTGCCACCCGAATCTATTTTCTATTCCCTCCAGGTCTAATAAATCCGTGTTGTTCAATCTGAACCATTCTCCTAGCCAGTCAATACACGCCGCCTCATAGTATATTTTTAGATCTGGTAAGGAGAACCCACCTCTTGTTGTTTTGTCCGTCAATAGCCTATATGCTATCCTCGGCTTTTTACCTTGCCAAACAAATTTAGCAATGATCTTCTGCCATTCTTTAAAGTATTTCAAATTCGTAATAATGGGGATATTTTGATACAAGAATAATATCTTTGGTAATATCGACATTTTGATGGCCGCAATCCTCCCCAAGAATGATAGTTTCAATCTTGCCCATATATCAAGATCTTTGCAGATTTCCTTCCAGAGTGGTTCATAATTGTTTTTAAACAGGTTAACGTTTTTGGTGGTAAGCCAGATGCCTAGATATTTGATCTTTTTAACTACCTCAATTGTTGTTTCTTTTTGAAGCTGTTCCAATTGTTTTCCATTTAAATTTTTTACCATCATTTTAGTCTTACTTTTATTAATCTTTAAGCCTGCCAATGTGCCGAATTCTTCAATAATTTTTAATGTTTCGCCAATTAATATATGTGGATCCTCAATTGTAATAACAATGTCATCGGCGAAAGCCTTGACTTTATATTCTTTCGATCCATACCTTATTCCTTTTATTTTATCTGATGTTCTGATTTTTTGTAGTAATACTTCCAATGTTAATATAAATAAAAGAGGTGAGATCGGACAACCCTGTCTTGTTCCTTTAGTTATATCAAAATTTTCCGTTAACTCATTATTTACAATCAGCCGTGCTTTCTGTTCTTTGTATATGGCCTCAATACATTTTCTAAATTTTATGCCTAATCCTAACTCTTCAAGATTCATTTTCATAAAGTTCCAAGACAGGTTGTCGAACGCTTTCTCGGCATCCAAAAAAATTATTGCAGCCTGTTTGTTTATTCTTAAGTCTAAATAATCAATAATATTTAGCATCATTCGTATATTGTTCTTTACCTGACGCCCTGGAAGGAAGCCTGTTTGATCCGAGTGTATATGATGTACCTAATAAAATGATATTTTAAGTGGGGGGTCAGGCACCGGAGACCTGGAAAGAAGCTTATATTACTCTGATCCCCAAACCTGAGACAGATAGATCGCAAGTTAAAAATTATAGGCCAATCTCCTTAGTCAATGTAGATTACAAAATATTTGCTAATATACTAGCAAGAAGTTTTAAACTGATTTTGTTAGAGGTAATTAATAAGGACCAGGCAGGTTTCCTACCTGGAAGGTATATGAAAGGCAATGTCAGAAATATAATTGATATATTAGAAATGCTAGAAACAAAGTTGTAAAGCACTGCTAGTGTTTATTGATGCAGAAAAAGCTTTTGACAACGTTTTCTGGAATTTTATGAAGATGAATTTAGGTAGCATGGAGGTAGGCCAGAAATTTTTGAATGGTATTGATGCGATTTATTCTAATCAAAAAGCAAAAACTATTGTTAATAATGTGGTTTCAGAAGAGTTTAGAATTGAAAAAGGAACCAGGCAAGGGTGCCCACTGTCACCCCCTACTTTTTATCTCGGTCCTGGAGGTGCTCCTGAACATAATCAAGAATAATGAGGAAGTGAAAGGAATGGTAGTAGCATCGAAACAGTATAAATTAAAAGCCTTTGCCAATGATTTAGTGCTGACATTACAAGATCCTGAAACCAGCACTTGTAAGGTGCTGGAATTGGACAATTTGCGGGTCTGAAACTTAATAAGAGTAAAACCAAAGTTCTAAAAAAAAATCTTACAACAGAAGAGCTTGCTAGATTAGAAACCACCACAGGTTTGAACTTCACAGATAAGGTGAAATATCTTGGTGTAAATCTAACATCTAAAAACTTGAATCTTTATAAAGATAATTATGAAAGGTTATGGAAAGAAATAAGGAGAGATTTGGAGATATGGTCAAATCTAAAACTATATTTATTAGGACGAATTTCAGCTGTAAAAATGAACGTATTGCCAAAAATGTTGTTTTTGTTCCAGGTATTACCTATTATTGATAAGTTGAAATTTTTTAGTGAATGGCAAAAGGTATTATCCAAATTTATCTGGCAGGGGGGAAAGCCGAGAATTAAGTACAAATTGCTCACAGATAGTAGAGAAAGAGGCGGATTTTCCCTGCCAGACTTAAAGTTATTGTCAGGGAAACCCCCTCACCGCAAGTGGTAGCATCCCAGGAGCGTCTGCAGTACAGGGAACCCCCTGTGCATTTCCATAGCTCGTCCTCCCCCTCCTCTGCCGGAAGCTACCATTCCTCCAGTGGGGAAGGGGAGTAGGAAGCAGGAAGGCGGTGCAGGGGCTCTGACAGGATCGCAGAGCCTCAGCATCGCGGAGATCGCTGGGAACGGGGTCAGGTTCCCACACTCTTGAGGGACAGGCAGGAAGGACGTGGAAGAGGCAGGCGGGGGTTCAGAATCCCACGGCTTTTTTGCTGGAAAAAGAACCGGAAGGGGTCATTCCTGGACTCTGCGTAGTGAGGAGGTGGACGTGGAAACTTTTGCTGCACTGTATATAGTTTGCACAATAAAGAACTTAGTTTAGAAGTTCTGCGTTTGGCTGATTCTTCATGAGCAACCACTGAACGTCCTTACAGTTATATTTTGAGGCAGCAGCATTTTGCTGGCTCAAAGATTGGTTTATGCTGGATAATACTGATTTGCTGGATTTGGAAGGGTTTGACAATGTGTATGGTTGGCATGCTTATTTATGGTATGACAAGATTTCAGCACAAAATGTTTAAGAATCATATTGTGATAAAAGCATTGTATAATGTTTGGATTAGATGCAATGATTTACTTGAAAGAAAGACACCAAGGTGGAAGCTCCTTTGGAAGCTAAGGCAGAGAAAAGGTTAAATATGGAAACCAAGTGGTTGAAATATAATGATACACTGTTGCAAGAGGAAAATAGGTTTAAGTTAAAACCATATGAACAGCTTAAAGAAAAGTTGAATGATTGGTTACAATATCACCAGATTAATGAAATGTTTAGGTTAGACAATTTTTTTAAAAAAAAAAAACGGTTTTCAAATTGAGAAATTCAGACTGGAAACTGAATTGTTGGAACCAAAGACAAAAAAATCTTTCAAGAATGTATAATTTATTGCTGGAGTGGCACACAAAAGATGAACAGGTTAAATCTGTAATGATTGATTGGGCTAAGGACGTGGTGCACAATATTATGATGGAAGATTGGGAGAGGTTATGGAAGAAAGGTTTCAAATTTACTGTGTGTACTATTTTAAAGGAAAATATGATGAAAATGATGTATAGATGGTATTTAACTCCTGTAAAATTAGTAAAAATGTATCACACATCAGATAATAAATGTTGGAAATGTAAAGAAAAAGAAGGAACCTTTTACCATATGTGGTGGACGTGCCCCAAGATAAAGGGCTTCTGGGAAAAGATTTATAATGAGTTAAAGAAAGTGTTGAAAAACACATTTATTAAAAAAACAGAAGCCTTTTTGTTGGGGATCACGGGGGAAGGAATCCCCCCAAAAGACACTATTTTCTTTTTGTATGCCACAACAGCAGCAAGAATATTAATTGCCAAATATTGGAAGACACAAGAGGTACCAACAATTGCAGAATGGCAAATGAAAATGATGGACTATATGGAACTGGCCGAGCTGACAGCAAAACTATGTGATCAGGAGGAGTCAGTGCAAGAGTAATGGAAGAAATTTTGGAATTATCTTAAGAAATATTGTTCTATTTACCGGCGTATAAGACGACTGGGCGTATAAGACGACCCCCAACTTTTCCAGTTAAAACATAGAGTTTGAGATATACTCGACCGCAGATTCTTCGGTGTATAAGAGACCTTTTGAGAACCCTGGATTAAAAAGGTCGTATAAACGACCCAGACTTTTGAGAAGATTTAATCCTGGATTAAGTAGTCTTATACGCAGAATATACAGTAATTGATTATAATCTTTTGGAAACAATAAATAGGCTTTTGGTGGAAATATTTAGAAAGGACTTAAAATATGTAGGAAATTATAGATAAGATTGAATGTAAAGATTAGATTGCCAAAGTAAATTGACAATGAAATTCAGAAGGAGGAGATCGAAGGAAGTCACTGTGAAATGTTAATAAGTATGATTATAAAAATAATAATTGTTAGTTTGTGTTTTATTGTATGTTTTGATGTGTTGTTTTCATTTTTTTCGTATGTTTTGGTATTATTGTTTTGTTGAAAATGAATAAAATATTAACATATATATAAAAAAGCACTACATGAAGCACAACGCAGAGCAAGGTAAGCAGACAAAACCTTTTAACACCTGCTATGAGAAACCAAGGAGATAACTGCATGATATCCAATTTGCAATACACTCCCCGCACCTCTTCCATAAAGGCAATCATATACAAACATTGGCACCTTCCCTCCAACATTCCTGGATGTCAGAAACCTCCACTTTTTGCTTTAAAAAGAACAAAATCCCTCAGGGATTTCTTGGTAAAATCAGACATGGTGCCGCAAGTAAAACCAGGGGATGAATTGCCTTCTGGTCACTTCAGATGCGGAGGATGCAGTATCTGCAAATAATCCTTACAGGTGAAGGAATTCTCTGATGAACAATCTGGATTCAGATTTACCATTAAACATTTCAGTAATTGCAACACAAAAACTGTGTTTATGTATGGACCTGTCCCTGCAAAAAGATGTACATTGGTAAATGTTCTAGGCCTATAAGACTCAGAATCAATGAACACTGATCCAGGATACGTACCAGTAATCATATTATGGAAGCGTCGCTTGTGGAAGAAGAAGAAGAAGAAGAGTTTGGATTTGATATCCCGCTTTTCACTACCCGAAGGAGTCTCAAAGCGGCTCACATTCTCCTTTCCCTTCCTCCCCCACAACAAACACTCTGTGAGGTGAGTGGGGCTGAGAGACTTCAGAGAAGTGTGACTAGCCCAAGGTCACCCAGCAGCTGCATGTGGAGGAGCGGAGACGCGAACCCGGTTCACCAGATTACGAGTCTACCGCTCTTAACCACTACACCACACTGGCTCTCTTTTTTAAATTTTGTGTTTGTGAAGGGGCTAGGTCTGAAAACAATTTTAACTCCACATAGAGTCACCTTCATGTTAAGGCAGCCAATTTAGAAAACTGGGTTGTGTTCAACACACAGCTTAAATCCTCTGAGGACAAGTGTAATGCAACCCTCCCCAGACATTTCTTTCCCCCCCTTCATTAAAGTTTTGTTTAAATTTCGCTTTTGGACCCAGATCAGGGTGGGGGTGGGGGGGACGAATAAAGAGCTGCGTTTTAAAGCTGCAGTATTTTTATGGCTTATGGTTCAACTCCTTGCTTTTCTGCAAAATGAGGTATGATAAACAAACTGTGTCCGTCAGATGAATACATCAAAACAAAAATAGGAAATTCTTTCCAGTAGCACCTTAGAGACCTTGTATGTTTGTTCTTGTATGAGCTTTCGTGTGCATGCACTTCTTCAGATACTTTCTAATACCCAAGATTTCCTTTATTTTGTTTCGACTATGGCAGACCAACACGGCTACCCACCCTGTAACATCAAAACAAGACTTTAAAGCGGAAGTGACATATGTTGGGGCGGGGAGGAGGGAAGATTGCCAAACCCAATTCTGAAACAGTGCCAAAAAAAAGAGGGGGTGGGGGGGTAAGGTAAGGAGGGGGAGAGGAAAGATTAGTCAGGAAGACAGCCAAGAACTCTCCTAATAGCTTTCGATCCACTGCACAAACCCTCTTTCCACCAAGGTTAGGTTTATAGACACCAACTATTATCCCATCATGCTCCACAGCTGTATTAAGGGCAAGCCCGCTGCACTGTCATAATTTGTCACCTGTGCAAGCAAAGGTGTACCTCTGGTCATTTCACTAACAGCTGTGTCCGCCTCAGATGAAAAGTGATCGTCATCTGGAAGTGGCACTACGTTGTCCAAGAGGACCTCTGCTCCTTGGAAAGGTAGTGTTACAAAGTCAGACCTGATCTGCCTGAGTGTGTCAATCTTGACTCTCTCGTATCCACCATAGTCCACGTATCTGATCTCCACTTCAGTGGTGTCTTTGAAGTAGCCAATTACTTGTGCTCGCCACCAGGCACCTTCCATGCCGGGTGCAGCACAGACAACGCCAACCTCCTCCACCGGTGTCGGCATGGTTGGAATCCCCGGCTGCGAGTAGCACAGGTACATCTGTTGGTCTAGACTACGGAGGACGTGGAAAGTGGGGTGTGTGTGCTGCTGCACAAACAAGTGCCCCGCGTTGATTTGGTTGACCACGGTCACTTCCACCGTGACCCCATCGGGAAGCATGAGCCAGGAGGTCATGGGAGAGAGAATGCACTGGCAGCGGGGGAGGTGGTGGCGCATAGAAGGAGACTCCACCACACTCCTTGGCAGCAAATTCCACTGTCCAACAGCTCTTACTGTCAGGAAGTTCTTCCTAATGTTTAGGTGGAATCTTCTTTCTTGTAGTTTGAATCCATTGCCCCGTGTCCGCTTCTCTGGAGCAGCAGAAAACAACCTTTCACCCTCCTCTATATGACATCCTTTTATATATTTGAACATGGCTATCATATCACCCCTTAACCTTCTCTTCTCCAGGCTAAACATACCCAGCTCCCTAAGCCGTTCCTCATAAGGCATCGTTTCCAGGCCTTGGACCATTTTGGTTGCCCTCCTCTGGACACGTTCCAGCTTGTCAGTATCCTTCTTGAACTGTGGTGCCCAGAACTGGACACAGTATTCCAGGTGAGGTCTGACCAGAGCGGAATACAGTGGTACTATTACTTCCCTTGATCTAGATGCTATACTCCTATTGATGCAGCCCAGAATTGCATTGGCTTTTTTAGCTGCTGCATCACACTGTTGACTCATGTCAAGTTTGTGGTCTACCAAGACTCCTAGATCCTTTTCACATGTACTGCTCTCAAGCCAGGTGTCACCCATCCTGTATTTGTGCCTTTCATATTTTTTTTGCCCAAGTGTAGTACTTTACATTTATCCCTGTTAAAATTCATCTTCAGTTACAGGTGGGTAGCCGTGTTGGTCTGCCATAGTCAAAACAAAATCAAAAATTCTTTCCAGTAGCACCTTAGAGACCAACTGAGTTTGTTCTTGGTATGAGCTTTCGTGTGTGCATGAAGAATCTGAAGAATGCATCTGAAGAAGTGTGCATGCACACGAAAGCTCATACCAAGAACAAACTTAGTTGGTCTCTAAGGTGCTACTGAAAATTCATCTTGTTTGCTTTGGCCCAGTTCTCTAATCTGTTAAGGTCATTTTGAAGTGTGATCCTGTCCTCTGGGGTATTAGCCACCCCTCCCAATTTGGTGTCATCTGCAAACTTGATCAGGATGCCCTCAAGCCCATCATCCAAGTCATTGATAAAGATGTTGAATAAGACTGGGCCCAAGACAGAACCCTGTGGCACCCCACTAGTCACTTCTCTCCAGGATGAAGAGGAGCCATTGATGAGCACCCTTTGGGTTCGGTCAGTCAGCCAGTTACAAATCCACTGAATGGTAGCATTGTCTAGCCCGCATTTTACCAGCTTCTTTACAAGAATATCATGGGGCACCTTGTCAAAGGCCTTGCTGAAATCAAGATAGGCTACATCCACAGCGTTCCCTTCATCTACCAGGCTTGTAATTCTGTCAAAAAATGAGATCACATTGGTATTATTACCTTTCCCCTCCACCCAGATACACCCCTAAGATAACATCATAATATTTACAGGACGGGAGGGGCTAGGAGCAGAAACCTGAGCAGCCCCACACCTGAGTTGCTCCCCGTCATGCCCCTCCCGGATGAGCAGTCCAAAGGAACAAAAGGTTGTATTGCCTCAGGAAAGGGCAGAGCATGGTCCTATTGAATGGAATCCCCTTCTGTGCGGTGGTCTTTTGTTAAGCAGATGCTGAGGCGGGAAAGTCAGGTCTTCCGCGGACGGACGTGTCTTCGCGCTTAGCGGATTATGGAGGAGGAAGGGGATCATGGAGGATGAAGCCCCAGGTCAGACCTGCTATTGGAATTAGCAAGGCTTGGGTTTTCAAGCGGGGAAAAGTCAAGGATAAGCATATAGAAACAAACGGAAACATTCCCATTTGAAGTTGCAACATTTTGATTGGTTTAGTCACGGTCAATTTGACAGCGGAAACGTTGTATTGACACCTCCGTAGACCTGTCAAGATAAGCCTGCAGTACCAGCGAGCTGGCCACTAGGGGCGCTGTTTTGCAGCGCTAATTTGTGAATGAGCGAGGTCCGGACAGGGAAAAGGAACCGGGATTTTCAGGCCTGACTCTCCTTATCTACGAGGAAGGCCACGTGCAAAGAAAGGCACAACGTGGATGGGTCGTGTTTATGGAGTAGTGTGGGGTTGTGTTTGTGCTTGTGCAACTTGGGTGGGAAATTCTGTAACAGACCCAAGTCTGCCTTCCTCAGCTAATCTCAACTTCGCTCTTCAAGGCAAAAGGCAACACTTTCTCATCCCCGGGCGAAACCCCCTGGCCTTTCATTGGTAGAGTCACCTCCATGCCTGTGGCATTTACCTCAGCACAGCGCGGGGACTTGGCGGGTTCTGAGGTGGCCGTGCAGGCCAGTTTCACGACCCTGGCGGGCTGGATTTGGCCCGCGGAAAATACTTTGAGGACCCGTAGTCTACACTGACTGGCAGAAGCTCCCCAGAGTTTCAGGCAGGGATTTCATCCAGCCGTTGCAAGAGATGTCAGAGGTTGACCCTGGGACATTCTGCATGCCAAGCAGATGCTCTAGGGCTCCCCATATTTCACAAGCCTTTTCAACGTTATGCTGATTCCACCTACCTCTTTCAAAAGGAGAACACTCACCTGATCAATTTTATTATTATTAATTAATTAATAATAATAATAATAATTTATTCATACCCCAGCCACTCTGGGCGGCTTCCAACAAAATACTAAAATACAATAGTTCATGAAATATTAAAAGTTTCCCTAAATATAATAACAACAACCATGCATTAAGCATTTCTGGAAAGGGAAATGGCATACTTTTGTATATTAACATAAAAAACGAACATAAGAAAGTATTCCAAGAGCAGTTTGTCATGGGAAAGGTCTCCCTTGGGAGGTGGGGGACTTTCCTTCCTTGGAGGTTTCTAAGCAGAGATCGGACGGCCATCTGCCATGGATCCTTCAGCTGAGATTCCTGCTTTGCTGGGGGTTGGACTAGATGACCCTCGGATCCCCTCCTATCTCTCCACTCCTGAATTCGAGGAGGAGGTTCCTTGCCTCCTGCAAAGCCCTTTTCCCTGCAAGCTGTTGCTCCGGTTTCTGGTCAAGGGAAGGAGATGCTCAGAGTCCAACCAAGAGCCTCACCCCAAAAGGATATCTGGGCATTGGCGTAGCCCCCCCTAAATCCATAAAAAAGAATAAAAAGCCGAGGTTCTGCCAAGCGAGAGAGGGCTGAGCTGGTACTCGGCTTTGCAAGGGTTAAAGGGAACTGAGCTGCCTTCCTAGAGAGGACAGGAAGCAAGAGGGGGCCAGGTCCTCCAGAGCCAAGGCCCCTCCCTCCCCAGTCCTCTCCTGCAAGGGCTGCATCGCTGTCCCCTCCTGGGATCTGGTGAGTCTCCTCTCTCTCTCTCTCTCTCTCTCTCTCTCTCTCTCTCCCCCCAGAGGGTGCAGTGGGGAGGCGGTGGGGGTCCCAGGGCTGCAGCAGGGGAGGATGGCAGCCTGGGGGGCCTGATCTGCTCATGCAGGGGGAGGAGAGGGTCCTGCCAGGGAGGGGCGAGGTCTGCAACGCTCTCCTTCCTGGAGATCAGAGGGTCCCAAACTCACTTGGCCTTTCAGAAAAAAAATGGCTCCCACGAAATCTCCCTTCTTTAAACAAAGGAGTCCCTAGGACTTTAACTCTGTGTGACATCGCTCAGCGTCATTGCACAACAGAGGAAACATGTGCAAATGGTTTTCCAAAGCTGGACGAGGAGGTGGACTAGCCCCCCCCCAAAAACCACGTGGAGGAAGGAAGTTAAGGTGGGAGAGAAAGGCCAGGAATAAAGGAAGGAAATGTGCGTTGCTACTCACTGAGCCTCCAGGGACCTTGGCATCAATGACTGTGCGTGTATTAAGTTATCTAATAGAATAATAATAAAAACAACAACGATGATGATGATGATGATGATAATAATAATAATAAATTACACGACTAAATTTCAAGGGAGATTTCTTTGGTCCCAACCACTTGGTTCTCAGGGGGTTGGCCAGATACATACCTGGCCCTCAGGGCAAAGAAAACGGGACCCCTCCCCAGGAGTCTGTCTTAAGAGCGGCGGAGAGTCCAAGTGCAAAAAAAGGAGACAGAAGCAGGGGGGTGGGGTGGGGAGCAACTCCAGAGGACCCCCGGGTGAGGACCCCCACTAGAGCCAAGCATCCATTTTTCACAAGATACATACGATTCCCTTGTCATTCGGTTCTGACTTCATGCATTGACTGGAAGGAGGCAGAAACCAGGTTGATTAATGTCACAGAAATCCCTTCAGTTGCCTCTACATTTTGCATTGCTAGAACACTAGAGACTTATTTCTTCTCCTCTTCCTCCTCCTCTTTCTTTTCAAAAAGATAGCTCATGGTCTGGGATGCGGTGCAGTCCAGCCCTGGTTCCCAGCAAGACTCATCCATGCTTGCTCAGGGAACCATTCTCTCCCCCCACCTCGCATCCTAAATTCTGTAACAGAACAATTGAATTTGCTTTGTAGGATTTGCTAGAGCTTCTCATTAAGACGGACAGAACTTGGCAGAAGACCAAAGGGTTCCTTCTGATCTCTCAGAGGCTTCCTGAGAGCACAGATGGATGAACGAGGCTCAGCTGGTCCCGGAACAGGAAGAGGCCATGCCAGCCAAACTGGGAGCAGTGGGGGATTCTGCGACACCCTCCGCTCAGGGGTGCAGAGCCGGCAGTTTGGGTGGTTCTGCTGCCTGCAAGCCAATGGACCCCGAGAGGTTTGCAGCCGACTCTACCACTTTTGCCACCAGTGGCTGAAGCCAGAAAGGCACACGAAAGCTGAGATGCTGGACCTGGTGATCTTGGAGCAGTTCCTGGCTGTCCTTCCCCCGGAGATGGAGAGCTGGGTGAGGGAATGCGGAGCGGAGACCAGTTCCCAGGCGGTGGCCCTGGCCGAAGGTTTCCTCCTGAGTCAGGCAGAGGAGAGAAAGCAGGTGAGAGAGACTTTCCTCTGGATACTCCCAAGGGGCTCCAAAGAGGACAGAGAACATCCCATAATGCTCTACTGATGGCCCATTCTTTTTCTGGGAGAGCATCCATGGAATGAGATCTCACACCCTTCAAGTCTTTGTCATTCTCTTTCTAATATTTCTTTTTAAAAAAAAATAATATGTTTATTAAATTTTCCACAAACAAAAAACAAACTACACAATAACAATAACAAACATAAAAAACACAACAAAAACAACCTTTTCCTACTCTTCTTAAAGTAGAAAGTTGGTCTTTTTCTCACATCTTAATGGGGACTTCCTCCTGTCTCCTCCTTCTGCGTCCCTTGAAAATACCTTTTACATAACTTCCATCTATTAACTCTATATCTACTTTCAAACAACAACTTATTCCTTAATATCTTATATATCTTACCATTTCTTATACCATTGTATAATTAATTAAACCTATCTCTTATTCTAACCTTAATCCTTTTATATCTTACACTACTAACTTCTATTCTACTGCCTATCTTATCGTCAAAAAAATATCTAATTTACAATCTTACAATGCTCTTTTAAATACAATTTAAATTTTCCCCATTCTTTCTCCACCGCGTCGTCTCTCTGGTCACGGATTCTCCCGGTCATTTCTGCAAGCTCCATATAGTCCATCATTTTCATCTGCCATTCTTCTATCGTTGGTAATTCTTCTGTCTTCCAGTTTTTAGCTATCAAAATTCTAGCTGCTGTTGTGGCATACATAAACAAATTTCTATCTCTTTTAGGAATGTCCTGGCCTAGGATGCCCAGTAAAAAGGCCTCTGGTTTCTTCTTAAAAGTGCTTTTCAACACCTTCTTAATTTCATTATATATCTTCTCCCAGAAGTCTTTCACCTTAGGGCACAACCACCACATATGGAAGAAGGTTCCTTCTATTTGTTTACATTTCCAGCATTTATTACCGTATATACGTGAGTATAAGCCGACGCAAATATAAGCCGAGGCACCTAATTTGACCACAAAAAACTGGGAAAACTTATTGACTTAAGCATAAGCCGAGGGTGGGAAATTTCAAAAATAGAAATAAATAACAATAAAAGGCTTGGAAAGAAAGGGTGTCTTACAGGGAGGGCTCAGGGGGTAAGGGGGCATATTGTGGGTACATTTCAGGGGGCAAGGGGAATATTTTGGGAAGGTTTCGGGGGGAGGGGGCAGATTCTAGGATGGATTAAGGGGTGCGTGGGGCATATTTAGGAAGGGCATCAGGGGCAAGGGGGCATATTCTGGGAAAGTTTCAGAGTGGGCAGTTTCTAGGGTGGGCAGAGCTGGGATGGGGGCAGTTTCTAGGGTGGGCAGAGCTGGGATGGGCAGGGGTTAAGAGGGAAGGCTTGGAAAGAAAGGGTCTCTTTACAGGGAGGGCTCAGGGGGAGGGGGCATAGGGTGGGCAGAGCTGGGATGGGCAGGGGTTAAGAGGGAAGGGTTGGAAAGAAAGGGTCTCTTTACAGGGAGGGCTCAGGGGGAGGGGGCATATTCAGGGAGGAATTAAGGGGGGAGATTCTGGAATGGATTAAGGGGGAAGGGGGCAGATTCTGGGAAGGTTTCAGGGTGGGTGGGGCATATTTAGGGAGGGCATGAGAGGCAAGGGGGCATATTCTGGGAAAGTTTCAGGGTGGGCAGTTTCTAGGGTGGGCAGAGCTGGGATGGGGGCAGTTTCTAGGGTGGGCAGAGCTGGGATGGGCAGGGGTTAAGAGGGAAGGCTTGGAAAGAAAGGGTCTCTTTACAGGGAGGGCTCAGGGGGAGGGGGCATATTTAGGCAGGAATTAAGGGGGGAGATTCTGGAATGGATTAAGGGGGAAGGGGGCAGATTCTGGGAAGGTTTCAGGGGTGGGTGGGGCATATTTAGGGAGGGCATCAGGGGCAAGGGGGCATAATTCTGGGAAAGTTTCAGGGTGGGTAGTTTCTAGGGTGGGCAGAGCTGGGATGGGGGAAGGGGTTAAGAGGGAAGGCTTGGAAAGAAAGTGTTTCTTTACAGGGAGGGCTCGGGGAGGGGGCATATTCAGGGAGGAATTAAGGGGGCAGATTCTGGGAAGGTTTCAGGGGTGGATAGTTTCAGGGTGGGCAGTTTCTATGGCGGACTGAGCTGGGATGGGATGGGGGCAAAAGCAACAGGCTCTCTGGGACTGAGCCGGCTCGCGCGCCTGCTCGATGCTCGTCCTCCTCCTGCTCCCGCTGCCACCGTCGCTACCTCTGTTCCTCTTCGTGGAGAAGGGACGGGAGGAGGAGGAAGAGGCGATCCTCGCACAGAGCAGTGACTGCTCTGTGCAAGGCATCGGAGAGGAAAAAACATCGAGGAGCACTTTCTCCCCACTTTCCCCTCCCCGATGCGTTGCGCAGAGCAGGCACAGGATCATAGAGTCTCAGCGCAGTTTCTACAGTGGGCAGAGCTGGGATGGGCAGGGGTTAAGAGGGAGGGCTTGGAAAGAAAGTGTTTCTTTACAGGGAGGGCTCAGGGGGAGGGGGCATATTCAGGGAGGAATTAAGGGGGCAGATTCTGGGAAGGTTTCAGGGGTGGATAGTTTCAGGGTGGGCAGTTTCTATGGCGGACTGAGCTGGGATGGGATGGGGGCAAAAGCAACAGGCTCTCTGGGACTGAGCCGGCTCGCGCGCCTGCTCGATGCTCGTCCTCCTCCTGCTCCCGCTGCCACCGTCGCTACCTCTGTTCCTCTTCGTGGAGAAGGGACGGGAGGAGGAGGAAGAGGCGATCCTCGCACAGAGCAGTGACTGCTCTGTGCAAGGCATCGGAAAGGAAAAAGCATCGAGGAGCACTTTCTCCCTGTTTTTCCCTCCCCAATGCCTTGCGCAGAGCAGGCACAGGATCAGAGAGTCTCAGCGCAGCGGTTCTCCAATCCCTCGGTGCTGTGCGTGCTCTGCGCAAGGCATGCGGAGAGAAAAGCGGCCAGGAACGCTTTCTCCCCACTTTTCCCTCCCCGCAGGACGAGGGATCAGAGAGCAGTCACAGATGCGGGATCGGCAGGGCAGGGGAGACAAGCAGCAAGAAAGGATCCCTTTCTTGCCGCTTGTCCCTCTGCAGCCGCCCGCTTCACCCGAGTATAAGCCGAGGGCGGCTTTTTCAGCCCAAAAAATGGGCTGAAAAAGTCGGCTTATACACAGGTATATACGGTACTTTGACCATGGTATATTTTAGCCAGTTTCACAGGAGTTAAATACCACCTGTACATCATCTTCATGATATTCTCTCTTAATAAACTGCATGCTGAAAACTTTATATTTGTATTCCATAGCTTTTCCCAATCTTCCAACATGATGTTGTGCCCCACATCCTTTGCCCATTCAATCATTGTTGACTTTACCATTTCATCTTGAGTATGCCACTCCAGTAACAGATTGTACATTCTGGAAAGATTTTTGTTCTTAGGCTCTATTAATTCAGTCTCCAACTTGGATTTTTCTATCTGAAAACCAATTTTCCTATCTAACTTGAATGTCTCATTTATCTGATGGTATTGTAACCAATCTGTAACATGCTCTTTCAATTGTTCAAATGATTTGAGTTTGAATTTCTCTCCTTCTTGTATCAAAATGTCTTTGTATTTCGGCCATTGTCTGTCCAAATTTGCTCTTTTATGGGCTTTAGCTTCTAACGGTGATAACCATCTGGGCGTTTTTCTTTCTAACAAATCCTTATATTTCATCCAAACTTTGAACAGAGATTTCCTAATTATATGCGTTTTAAATCCACTGTGTGCTTTGATTTTATCATACCACAAATATGCATGTCAACCAAACACATTATCATGGCCTTCCAAATCTAATACATCAGCATTATCTAAGGTAAACCATTCTTTCAACCAACAAAAGGCAGCTGCTTCATAATATATCCTTAAATCTGGCAAGGAGAATCCACCTCTATTTTTAGCATCAGTTAAAATCTTATATTTAATTCTTGGTTTCTTCCCCTGCCAGATAAATTTCGATAAATCTTTCTGCCACCTTTTGAAACAATCCATCTTATCAATGATTGGCAATGATTGAAACAAAAATAACATTTTTGGTAACACATTCATTTTTATCACAGAAATTCTACCTAATAATGATAATTTCAATCTAGTCCAAATTTCTAAATCTCTTTTTATCTCATTCCACACTTTCTCATAATTGTCCTTATAAAGATTTAAATTTTTAGCTGTCATATTTACGCCCAGATATTTTACTCTCTTCACAAAGCTAAGCCCAGTTCGTGTCGGTAGTCTTGTACTCTCCTCACTTGTCAAATTCTTGGTCAGCACTTTGGTTTTTATTTGTTCTGTTTGAAACCTGCGACTTGCCCAAATTGTTGAATTGTTTCTTGTACATTCACTGCACTATTTTCAGGGTCTTGTAAGGTTAAAGCCAAATCATCTGCAAAAGCTCTTACTTTGTACTCTCTCTCTCCCACCCTTATTCCTTTAATGTTTCCATTTTTCCTTATCATATTTAACAGGACTTCCAGGACCGTTATAAATAATATTTCTAATATTTCTCACCATTCCCTGTTTTGAATCCTTGTTTCTTTTTCAGGGAAAGGATCATTTTGCAGAAATGGACCTGGATTCCTGTGAGGCAGAGAGGCCTCCGTTGGACACCAGAGAGAGGCCACTGGGTAAGGAGGAAGGTGGTTTTTCTTCCTTTGGTCTCATTCTGTTGGTTTTCCAACTCATCTGAGGGTTCTTTTCATCTTGTTTTGGGGGAAGACAGTTGGGAACAAGGGTCCAGAGGAGGGGAGATGTCTTTCTGCACAACAAACATATGAAATGGACACAAACGTCCAAATGCTCTCAGCAGGTAAGACTTTCTCAAAGGCCGATCTGTAGTTAGAGATCCCCTGTTTCACCTGTGAGAGGTTGTTAGTTAATAGGGCCATTTCAGCAAATTCTTGTAGTTTGCTCTGCCATTCTGAAATTTTTGGCAGTTCCTGATCTTTCCAACCTATTGCTACCAATATTCAGGCCGCTGCTATTGCATACAGAAACACTTCTTTTGACTTGGTTGGGATTTCTTCGTCCACCATACTTAAAAGAAATATCTCTGATCATTTATTAAAAGATATCTGCATCATCTTTTTTTAATTCCTCATATATTACCCCCCAAAAAACCTTGATCTTTCTTCACAGCCACCACATATGAATCATGTCCTCATTGTTCGCTCCGCATCTACAACACACGTTTGCTAAGCTTTTATACATTTTAGAAAGTCTGGAGGATGTGAGATACGGTGGGCCATTTTTAACATGTTTTCTCTTTTGTTGTAATTAGCCGTGAATTAGTTGTAATTAGCCGTGAATTTCAAATTCACCTTCCATAGGGTTTCCCAATCTTTAAACATAATTGGGTGTCCCACATCTTGTGCCCACTTATCATTGAGACTTTGACCATCTCATCCATTACTTCGAAATTAATTTGGTTTTACAATTTAGCAATTCCCTTTCAAATCTTGAGGGCTCAATTTTGAAACCCACTTGTTTTTCTTGTTTATAAACTTCATTAATTTGGAAGTAGTCCAACCAACTAAAAAGGCAGTTTTTATCTCCTCATATTTTTTTAGTTTCAATTGTTCCTCCTTTTCTGTTAACAATATGTTATATTGTTAACAATATTCTGTTAACAATATGTTATCCACTTCTCTTTTATATTATTCTTTTTTTGTTACCGCAATAGCCTCAAAGGGTGAGATCCATCTTGGTATTTTGGGTTCCAGATATCTTTTATATTTGCTCCACACCAAATATATTGCATTTCTTATTACATGATTTGAGAAGCTTTTGTGGACTTTTGTTTTGCTGTAGTTGAGATAGGCATGCCACCTGAAATGGGTGTCATGACCTTCCAAATCCATAACATCCCAATTTTGTAACATGCACCATTCCTTCAACCATAGCAAGCAGGCAGCTTCATAATATAGTTTCAAGCCTGGAATGCCATACCTGCCTCTATCGAAGGTGTCAATTAATATCTTAAGTTTCACTCTAGGTCTTTTACCGCTCCACAAAAATTAATTTTTGCCATTTGTCGATATTACTAGTCTTTCCTATAATTGGCAATGTTTGAAACAAATAAAGTAGCTTCGGCAAAACATTCATTTTGATTACCGAAATGCAGCCTAAAAAGGATAAGTTTAATCTATTCCAGGTCTCTAGTTGTTTTTTTTTATCTCATTCCAGCATTTGGAGTAGTTGTCATTATATAAATTGATATTCTTTGATGTTATCCATAGTCCTAGGTATAAAATTTTTGGATAGATTTTAATTTGCATTATTTTTTCAAGTTCTTACTTTTCAGCCGATGTTAAATTTTTAACTAACAATTTAGTCTTTTCTGAATTCAATCTAAATCCTGAGACTTTACCAAACTCTTGTATTATTTCTAGGGCCTTGCTTAGGCTTTTTTCCAGCTGTTCTGTAGTTATAATGAAATCATCTGCAAAGGCCCGCAATCTATAGCTTCTCTCTCCCAACTTTATCCCCCTTATGTCTTTATGTTCATGAATTTGTTTACACAAAATCTCCAAGGTTAGGATAAAAATTAGAGGGGACAATGGGCATCCCTTCGCCTGGCCCTTCTGTGCAAGTGGGGAGACAGAAGAGGTGCGTCTCCCCCTGTGCCTGAGCGGTGCGAGGGCTCTTCCACCCTTCCAGAGCCCTGGTCCGCACCTCCCTGGGCAGTCTCCCTTTCCCCACTAGAGGGACCGCTGCTTTCCCCGCTGGATGAAGAGGAATTGCTGAGAAGGGTTGCAGGGGCTCTCTATACCCTGATAGCCCTTGCACCACTCTACACGGAGGCGAGGACAGTTCCCTGACAGTAATCCTTTCATAAATTTCCAGGAGACCCTATCAAAGGCTTTTTCTGCATCTACCGCCATAAAGGCCACCTTCTCTATTTTTATATCAAGATATTCTAATAAATTTATTATATTTCTTGCATTACTATGTATGTGCCTCCCAAGTAAAAAAACCTGCTTGGTTATCGTGTATTATCGTCTGGGGGACTGTTTTGGATCTTTCAGCCATTATACTTGCATATAGTTTGTAATCATTGTTCAAGAGTGCAATTGGTCTGTAATTACTAATGTTTTGATGGTCTGATCCTTGTTTTGGGATCAAAGCAATGAGACTATCTTTCCAGGTGTCAAGCATTGTGCCATCTTTCATAATGGTATTCATAATGTTATTTAGTGGATCGGCTAGTATATCTTCCAATCTTTTATAGTATATCGCCGGTAAGCTGTCCGGCCCGGGTGGCTTTCCTATCTTTACTTCCTTAATAGCTTTTTGAAATTTGTACATTGCAATAGGAGCATTTTATACTTCTCTTTGTTCTTTAGTAATTTTCGGAAGGCAGTTCTGTTTCAGATAATCATTTATTTATTGTGTTGTCTCATTTCCTTCTCTATAGAGTTCACTATAGAATTGAACAAATTGTTTTTCTATTTCTCTAGGGTTGGTTATTATTTTCCCTTCGCACTTCCCTCTGTTTATGAACCTTTCTGCCTCTCTCTTCTTTAGTTGCCAAGCTAGGACTTTTCCCGGTTTGTTAGCATATTCAAAAGTTTTTTGTTTCAAAGATCTTAATTTCTACTCCATTTCTTCATTTAGTAACATTATGTATTGAGATTGGAGAATGTTTATATCTCTCTTTATGTCTACATTATTAGGTTCCCCATAAAGATCCAGTTCCCTTTTCCTGATCTTCTCTAGCACTTCTTGCTTCTTTTTTTCCTTTTGCTTTTTTTGGATTGAATTTAGTTGAACGTAGCAATTTTTTCAATTTTTCCAAAAAATTCTGATTCCCCCTGGAAAAAACGGGGGTGGGGGTGGGGGTTCCTAGCATCAAAATTTCCAAAATTTTTACATCTCTACTCCAGAGTAGGGGAGATATATTTCTAAACAACAAACATGAAATGGGCACAAACGTCCAAATGCTCTTAGCAGGTAAGGCATTCTCAAAGGCCCATCTGTAGTTAGAGATGCCCTGTTTCACCTGTGAGAGAAATAGGCAGTCCTGGCGTCCTGTTTACCTTTTCTCTCTTGCAGGTGACAGAATGATGCCGACAAGACCTCCTGATCCATCTTTTGGGGACAGAAGAGAAGTAGATGCTGTGGAACCAGATCAGGTCAGGGGAAGCTGCCTTGTGGGGACAAAGGCTGAGGGCTGGAGCAATGTCCTGGACTGGTTGGGCACAGAGGAATGGTGGGAGGAAGCAGCCGGGGAACCAGGAAGGGAAGAATGTCATGGACTGGTTGGGCACAGAGGAATGGTGGGAGGAAGCAGCCGGGGAACCAGGAAGGGAAGATGGCTCAGAGCCCAAGGAGTGGAGGTGGAAGAAGGATGGGCGGTCAGAGGGGGAAGAGGGAGAAGCCTGGGAAGAGGAGGTGTCAGAAGCTGAAGGGCTAACAGGGCTTTGTGAGCTGGGAGACTCTGTGGCAGAATGCAGTGCAGAATCAGAGGCAGAAGAGGAAGCAGATCATATAGATGCTGTCTCAGAGGAGGATATTTCCCTTTTTCTTTTAGGGTCCAGTGTGCTTTGAAGATGTCGCTGTTCATTTCACGGACGAGGAGTGGACCTTGCTGGATCCTGACCAGAGAGCTCTGCATAAGGACGTCATGGAGGAGAATCGTGGGATCGTGGCCTCTCTTGGTAAGGCTCCCTGTGGGATCGTCATATCTGCCTGGAAATTCAAAAAATACCTCTATGTGACCAACCTCATATATTTTCACAGAGCTCAACAGCGCCCCCTATAACACCTGGGAACCTAACACCCCCACAATAAACAGTAAATTGCAGTTTTTTCTTTGAACAATCTTCCTCAAATTATTCCTTTTTCTACCATGATTGGGCTGCTCTGAACTGCCCAGGCCATCTTAAATGTCAGCTTCAGAATTGTTAGGAAAGATAAGTAGCTTCAGGTTTTCTGTTTTTGTTTTTGCTCCTGTCAGTCTTGGGTTGACCAAAGAGACGACTGACATTGGAGATGGAGGGGATGCCGTGACTGGGCCAAACAAAATTCATCCCAGAGAAGAGCTAGGCTTATTGAATCTTGGGTTGTAGTAGCAGTAACAACAACAACAACAACAACAACAACAACAACAACAACAACAATTCTTAAATTGAGGTACCACTGTAGTAGTAATAATAATTTTTATTTATGCGCTGCCCATCTGTCTGGGCTGCTCTGGGCAGCTTCCAACAGAATTTTTCTATGGTCGTGTTTCGCAAGACGAAAACGTTTTGCGATTTTTTCCGCACAACCGTTAATACCCAGGATGCATTGTGCCTGGAGGTTTTAAAAAGTGCAGTTCCAGGTTGACTTTGAGGAGCAACTCATAGCAAGCATTTTTTGGAAGGTTTTGAGAACTTTTTTGCAACCATTTGGTGAATTACATATTCCCTCACATTTTCTAAACCTTATTGAGGGTTTGGGGTATTTTGGGGGGGTTGGGGGGGAATTTAAGGATTTGGGGGGGGGGAGGTTGTTTGCCAGGCATTTCTGTGTTGGGGGGGTGCTGTTATGCCACTTGGGAGGTCGTCCCGGGCAGGTTTGGCCAGGGGTAGGAAGGTGTGTGTGAAGTGGATGTGAAGCACTCCTTTTTGTTTTTGAGAACGTAGCAACTGTGCTGACATGGGTCCCAAGAAGGCTGCTCCTGCAGAGGCCAGGGAGAGGAAAAAGGAGAAGATTACATTAGAAATGAAGAAGGAGATCATCCGGAAGCACGACGGTGGCATGCGAGTGACAGACCTCGCCAGGGAGTACGGGAGGAACCCATCCACCATTGGGACCATCCTGAAGATGAGGGAGAAGATCCTTGCAACAGATGTAGCCAAGGGAGTCACCAGGATCGTGAAGAACCGGCCAGCTGTTCTGGAGGTGGTGGAGAAGTTGTTGATCATCTGGTTAGAAGAGAAGCAGCGTGCAGGGGACACAGTGACTGAGGCTGTCATTTGTGAGAAGGCCAAGGCCTTGCACGCAGACCTCGTACAGCAACAGCCAGGAACCTCAGCCGAGCCAAAAGTCTTCAAGGCAAGCAGAGGCTGGTTTGAAAGATTCAAAACCAGATCTGGAATCCACAGCGTGGTCAGGCATGGAGAGGCTGCCAGTTCCAATGTTCCTGCGGCTGTGGACTTTGCCACGGAGTTCCTGGAGGTCGTGACTACACAGGGCTACCTTCCACAGCAGGTCTTCAACTGCGATGAGACCGGGCTGTTTTGGAAGAGGATGCCCAAAAGGACCTTTCTCACTCAAGAGGAGACCAAGCGGCCTGGCCACAAGCCCATGAAGGACCGTCTGACCCTCCTCTTCTGTGCCAACGCAAGCGGGGACCTGAAGATAAAGCCCCTGCTGGTGTACCACTCTGAGAACCCACGGGCCTTCAAAAAGCACAAGGTCAACAAAGACCAGCTGAGCGTGTTGTGGCGATCCAACCGTAAGGCTTGGGTCACACGCGTCCTGTTTGTGGACTGGGTCAATCTGGCTTTTGGCCCTGCTGTCAAACAGTACTTGCTGGACAACGACCTGCCGCTGAAGGCTGTGCTTCTGATGGACAATGCTCCTGCTCATCCTAAAGGCCTTGAGGAAGACTTGTTAGAGGACTTCCGCTTCATAAATATCATGTTCCTGCCGCCTAACACCACCCCACTACTCCAGCCAATGGATCAGCAGCTCATCACCAATTTCAAAAAACTCTACACCAAGGAGCTTTTCAGGCGCTGCTTCGAGGTGACTGATTGCACCAACATCACCCTGCGTGAATTCTGGAGAGACCACTTCGACATCGTCACCTGCTTGAAGATGATCACCACGGCCTGGGACGGGATCAGCCAGAGAAATCTGAATTCCGCTTGGCGCAACCTGTGGCCAGACTGTGTGGCAACAAGTGACTCTGATGCACCAGAGTCAACAGTGCTGGAGGAGATTGTTTCCTTGGGGAGGACCATGGGCCTCGAGGTCACAGAGGAGGACGTCTGCGAGCTGGTGGAGGACCATGACCATGAGCTGTCCACCCAGGAGCTGGTCGAACTGCAGGCAGAGGCTACGCAGGAGCAGGCCTCTTTGGAAGAGGAAGAAGCGACAAGTGAGGAACAGCTGTCCTCCACGGAACTGAAGGACATCTGCCAACAGTGGAAAAACGTGCAGACTTATGCACAGCGGCACCACCCAGACAAGGATCTTGAACGTGACCTTGCGAACACTTTTGATACAAGGATCATGTCCTCTTTCAGAGGGGTGCTGAAAAGGCGGCTGAAGCAGCAGACCATGGAGAGGTTCTTCATGAAGAAGCAAAGAGTGCAAGAGGAAGCCTTTAAATAAAATTAAACAACAACAACAACAACAAAAACTTTAAGACTTGCGGAACAAATTAATTTCATTTTGTGAGGCACCACTGTATAAACATGAAACATACGCTGTGGACTCCGTTAAGCCGTGGGAAGAGCGTCCCGCGGTCCTGGGTTTTTAGCGGGTGCCAAAAGTCCCGACCCTGCTCTCAAGCAACCCTTGTAAAAGGGAGGCTTGAGTGAGCGGGGCTCCAGGATGGCGCTGAAGAAGCCATCTCTAACCGAAGGCACGAAGCAGTGGCAACTGCCAGATTTTGAGCGCTCCGCTTTCCCTCAATTTGGACCTAAAAGAAGGACTCTGTAAGTACTGAGCTTAATTTGAACCTAAAAGGCAGAAATTTGGCTTACGGAGAGAGATTTAAAATGAGGAAGTCCGTCTCTCTCTGACAGCGGCAAGATCAAAGTAACGTCAATGAAGCTGGAGCCGCTTAAGACTTGCTTTAAAGTTTTACGCTGATTTTGTAGACGTTAGAAAACCCTGTTTGGGGGTGAAATTGGGACTTTGACTGATTCCTTTTTGTGGATTATAAAGTAAAAGAGAGACACCGTTAACCCTCTGGCTAATGGCGGCTGTGGACCGGCTGGAGCAGCTGGAAGATTACTGAGACCCTATCACATCCTGCCCACTTAAATCCCACGGTCTCCTAGACTCAACAATGACATCAATCCAGGAAAGTCTTTTGCTTGAACTGCAATTACTTCAGCAGAATGTTGTGGAAAAGTTTGCCCAGATTGGAGCTACTTTGAAAAACTGTTCTATATATTCACTCGATAGAGAGGATGGAAATAAAGCTGATCCAGTGGAAATTTTTGAAGAGGAATATGCACAAGCTGGTAAACAGGGGAGGCTTCCCTGGCGTGAGAGGCGGGGAGCCTTCAGTATGGACAGTACAATGAGCTTCTGGGGTGGCAGCCCAGAGGTTCGAGAACAACAATTTTGGAAAGTGCAACAAGAAGTTGAGAGTGGAGGAGAGATACTTTGTGATAAACTTATTACAACTATTTGTCAAGAAGATTGCTACATTATGGGGAAGAGGAAGCTACATCTGAAGGGAAGAACAGAAGGAAAGGGAATAATAGCAGAAGGAGAACCTGGACTGGTGGAATGTTGGGGGGGAGACTGTTGGGGGATTGGAAAGGTAAAGGGGAGAGTGATGATGGACAGGAGAGGGGTGGGGTAAAGTATGAACTATTGGGGAATGAAAGGCTGACCACGGCATTCCGACGCCAGAGAGAAAACGGATTATGAGATTGGAAGAAATATTTAGTTATTGGTTAAATGTGTTGTTTTTATATATTTGAAATTGGAATCAGAGGAAATATAGGCCACAGCATAACAAAGTTAAGGGAAGAGAGGATAAAAGAGGTAGAGATGTGTAATTTGAAGTTTTATTTGATAAAAATAAGATTGAAGATTCAAGATTTGAAATAGGTTGACAAGAACAAGATTTAAGGTTTAAGATATATTGATTATAATTTGTATGATTAAGATTAGATGTAAGAAAGTAGATTTTACAATGTTACAAAGTTACTAAAGAAGATTAGAAATGAACGCAAAAGAGAGGATGTGAGGAAGTCCCAAGCTTAGGATTTTAAAGAAGATAAGGATGAGGAATTAATTGTTTTGTTTGTGTGTATTTTGTGTATTTTGTGTAGTGTTTGTATTTTGTGTATTTTTATTTTGAAAATCCAATAAATTCTTATTAAAAAATAAAAATAAACATGAAACATAAGTAATAATAATCTGATTCCATATAAAAAGAACATTAACTTCAAAATGAACAACTTATACTAGTGGCCAAAATTGTGTAAAACTTTCCTGAAAAGTGTATTTCTGAGATTTTATGGCTCATAACACCACTTTTCTGTGGAGTAATAACATAAGATTATATATCCATAGAAAGATAATTTAAAGAAGAATGTAATGCTATAACTTTTATAAGCAATAATAGTAATAATAATAATAATAATAATAATAATAATAATAATATAATAATATAATAATAATATTATTTGTACCCCGCCCATCTGGCTGGGTCCCCCAGCCACTCTGGGCAGCTTCCAACAAATATTAAAATACATTAAAATGTCACAGATTAAAAACTTCCCTAAACAGAGTTGCCTTCAGGTATTTCTAAATGTCAAAACAAAATGAAATAATTCTTTCCAGTAGCACCTTAGAGACCAACTAAGTTTGTTCTTGGTATGAGCTTTCGTGTGCATGCACACTTCTTCAGATACACTGAAACAGAAGTCACCAGATCCTTAAATATAGTGAGGGAGTGGGGAGGGGTATTACTCAGAAGGGTGGTGGGAATGTGGAGAGTATCAGAGCCTACAGAGTTAAGTGCTCTGCTGTGACACACTGGTCACTGTGTGGGCAGTTCACATACGGGCTTTTGTCTTTGTCTGTGTGTGCTGTTTTTCTTGGTTTCGTTTTCACCGACCGGAGCAGTCATGGAACTGAGCACTCCGGGAGAAGATTTATTGTTTTTGTAAATAAACTCAGCTAGTTAAGAAGACAACGCTTCTGTGAATTATTGCTGTGCTGCCTTGGCAGTTACACACAAGTTTCCGCTGTGGCTTTGAACTCTGCTACTAGCCAGGAGTTGCCAGGCACAAAGCAAAGCAACGCAAGCGTGCCGGACCCTGGTAAACACTACAGATTGTGGAACACCTCATTTCACAATCTACCAGGTTATGGAAGTGATTTATAGCACAGTGTTAGCTGCAAGGCGCCCACGCAGCCAGCTGGAGAAGCCTGCTTTGATGCAGTCGGCATAAGGCAGTGGAACTCGCTGGCAGAAGACGGACACAGAAGTGAAAGCAGCCATCGTTCCAGCCCAGGAAAGGAGCCAGGAGAGCTACTGAGTGAGTACGCTAAGAGCCCCAAAGGAGCTGGGAGATGGAAGACAATAAGGACAGCTTTGCTGCACCTTTTGCACCCTTGAATGGCCAAAATTGGGAGGAATGGCATCAACGTGCAAGGTTTTGGCTTTTGGGGAAGGATCTTTGGGATTGTACATTAGCCCCCCCCCCAGTGCCTGCTCCTGATGGAGCCACGCAGGCAGAGTTAAATGCAGCTGCTGCAGCAAGACACAAAGATCAGAAAGCGCTTTGTGATGAGCTGTGATGTTTCTGAGTTACCCCACGTCCAGCAAGCTGCAACTGCACATGAGGCTTGGCAAAATTTAGTACGTGTGCATCAGAGAGAGACAGCTGGAGCAAAACTACATGCTATGAGGCATTTGTTTGAGTTGAAGCTACAGCCTGGAGAGAGCGTGAAAACACACGTTGCTAGCGTTTTGGCTGCGTTCCATAGGCTGAGGCAACACCAAATTGAGTTTGCAGAGGACGTTATGGTGTATATTCTTTTATCCAGCCTTGATAAGAGTTTTGAACATTTATGTCTCACGTTTGAGGCTATGCCCACTGCTGACCTGATGCTGCACTATGTTTCGGGGAGACTTTCGGATGAAGAGCAAAGACGCCAGAAAGAAGCAGCCGTTTCTGTTTCTAAGAGTGGCTGTGCTTGCAGAGAATGCAGTTCGGGGAGAAGCAGGGAGGATTCCTCCACTGTGCACGCTTATGCTGGAAGGAGATGTTATCGCTGCAACTCTCCCTCCCACTTGGCTCGAAACTGCACCTGGCAAGAGACATCAAAGGCCAGCCAATTAAGTTCCCATGGCAACCAACCCAGAAGGGGGAGAGGAGGAAACCAGAGATGTGCCAGAGGCCATGGCAGAGGCTTTGAAAGAGACAAGGTTTTTCAGAACTTGTCTGCTGCCATGGTAACAGTCCGGGAAGGACAGAACAGCAGTTTATCTTGGATCATCGACTCGGGAGTGTCAGACCATCTTTGCCCCCCTGGTGGACAGTTGCAGAACTGCAAAGAAGTTGCTGAAAAGAAGCAAGTCAGCTAAATGTTTATGTGTTACCTGGCATGACAAGTGGTTTGTTATCAGTGTCTGCATTGCTAAGAGATGGCTTTAAGGTCTGTTTTGAAGGTGACACATGCTCTATCTCCAAAGAGGGGGTAGTGCTAGTTAGTGTGAAAAGCCGAAGCAAGGATGGGCTGTTTGTCCTAGATGGGAGGGGGCAAACAGACAGGAGTAACCCAGATACAGCGCAAGCACAGTGTGTCAATGTTCCTGTGCATGATAGGTGTCAACATCTCTGGCATCGAAGAATGCCGCATGTATGCTGGAAATATGTGAGCAAAGTACCAGAATGTGCTCACGGGTTCAAGTTAAAGTCATGCCCTAAATTTCTCGACTGCAGAGCATGTAAATGAGCTAAAGTCAAGAAGTGTAGCTACCCAAGGTCAGAATTGGTAAGTACGCGGTCTTTTGAGCTTGTTCATATGTATCTGTGTGGTCCAATGGCTACCGCCAGTCTTGGCAGATCTCATTATGCTCTAGTTCTTGTTGACGACCATTCCAGAATGTCGTGGTTGATCCCATTAAAGGATAAGAGGGGGGCGGCCTCAGTGATAAAGGAATGGGTCATTGAAACTGAGCTTCAATTTTCCTTAAAGGTAAAAAGCTTCCAAAGTGACCGTGGCGGGGAGTTCCTAGGGTCAGATTTGAGGAATTTCTTTCGAAAAAAGGGCATTAAGCACAGTTGGACCTATCCTGACAGTCCACAGGAGAATGGTGTTGCAGAATGATGCAACCGCACATTAGGGGAAGCCGCGGACGCTATGCTTTTTGATGCTAATTTACCGCAACGCTTCTGGGCGGAAGCCTGGCGGACTGCCAATTTTTGTTTGAATAGGGCCTACAATTCTGTTGTGAGGGACACACCCTATTTTGTACTGTATGGCAAGAAGCCAAAAGTGCATTTCTTCCGAATTTTTGGTTGTGAAGCCTATGTTCTTTTTCCCAAGTCCAAGAGAAGGAAGGGAAGCCCCAAATCAAGGAAGATGATTTTCTGTGGCTATGAGCCAAATTGTAAGGGCTGGAGATTTGTGAATCCAGAAGGGGACCAGTCACGTATCTACATTAGTAGAAGTGCTGAGTTCTGCGAACAAGATGGGTGGAGGCATGTTCACAGGAATCCTGATATTCTCCTAGACAGTCTAGATATGTCTGATGAGAAAGGAGAAGTACAGGAACCTGAAAGAGTACCTAGGCTGGTAACTCCAAGAGCAGTAAGACAAGAAGTAAAGAGTGAGCCTACATCACCCACATCCAGTCACGAGGTGACACGGAGACGCAGTAAGTCACTGAGTGAGATCTCTGACACGAGGTCTGACTCTGATGTAGGGAAGTCAGAGGGGGTACCTGACGTTGTGCTAAGACGGTCAGCACGCACAACAAAAGGTAAACCACCCGAACGGTTCACAGCAACCAGTGTATGGGCTTGCATGGCTCAATGTGAGCCAGAAAGCTTTGAGGAGGTTCAGAGGTTACCTCCAGAGGAAGCTAGCAAATGGCAGGAAGCGATGGAGAAGGAATTGAACTCCATGAGATCGCTAGGAGTCTATAGCACCACACCACTGCCAGAGGGCAAGCGAGCTGTTGGCAGCCGGTGGGTATATAGACTCAAACCCACAATATCTGGTGAACCACAATATAAGGCAAGGCTAGTCGCAAGGGGTTTCACACAGAAGAAGGGGTTGCAGAAGTTTATGCTCCCACTTCTCGCACTGAGTCTCTTCACATGCTTCTAGCATCAGCTGCTCAAAGAGGTTTCGCTGTGCATCATTTTGATATAGATGTGGCCTATCTAAATGCAAATTTGGAAGAAGAGTTGTATATGTTGCCACCACCAGGTTTTGAAGAGGAAGGTACAAATCTAGTGTGGAAACTCCACAAGTCAATTTATGGTCTGCGACAATCGGCCAGAAATTGGAATTTGTATCTCAATGATGTCTTGGAAAAAATGGGTTTCCAGAAAAGCTTGGCAGATAGCTCCCTGTATCTGAAGAGCTCTCAGGAGCAACAGGAGCTACTGCTAGTTTTCGTAGATGACATCATATTTCTGACAAGAAGCCAGAAACAGGTGCAAAAATTTGTTAAAGAGTTGGGCAAATTTTTTTTTTCAAGTAATTTATTGGTATTTAAACAGATAACAAGAAAGGAAAAATACATACAAACTTCAAAAATACATACAAACTACAAAATACAAAACAAAAGAAAACTAATACAATACCTAAAAACACACCTACAGCAACAAAACACCAATTTAACTATTTTAATCTTATTTCTAATCTTACTTGGGGGACTTCCTCACGTCCTCTCTTCCGCGTTCATTTGAAATATACTGTAATAACTTTGTAACTACTTTAACTCTTATTTTACAACTAATCTTAATCCTTAATTTACATCTTATATTGATCACCTTATTCTTAACAAAAATACTAAACACAAAAAGAAATCACAATTTTAACTTCTTATGTACTATTTTAAACTAACATTTTAATGCTATCGCCTATAATGTCCACTGATTTCAATTTCAAATATCTAACTTTTCACGTTGTTTCAAATATTCTTTAAATTTCTTCCAATCTTCTTGCACCTTCTCCTCCCTCTGGTCTCGGAGTTTCGCGGTCAGTTCTGCGAGTTCCATGTACTCAATTAACTTCATCTGCCAATCTTCCACTGTCGGTAGTTCTTCACTTTTCCAGTTTTTAGCAATTAAAATCCTAGCAGCTGTTGTGGCATACATGAAAAATGTTCTGTCTTTGTTGGGGATCTCATGACCGGTCACGCCCAGCAGAAAGGCCTCTGGTTTCTTAGTAAATGTGTTTTTCAACACTTTTTTATGTTCATTATATATTTTCTCCCAGAATACCTTTACCTTTGGGCATGTCTACCACATGTGATAGAAGGTACCTTCTACTTGTTTACACTTCCAACATTCATTACTCAAACCATGATACATCTTAGCTAATTTCACTGGTGTTAAATACCATCTGTATATCATTTTCATAATATTCTCTCTTAATACATTACATGCAGTAAATTTGATACCTTCCCTCCACAACCTCTCCCAGTCCTCCAGCATTATATTATGCCCCACATCTCTGAGTTGGGCAAATATTTTAAACACAAGAACCTAGGACCAGTGAAAAACTACCTAGGAGTACAGGTTGACAGGATTGAAGATGGTAGTTTCATGCTCAGCCAGGAAGGCAAAATTGAGCAGATACTAAGAAAATTTAGGATGTCTGACTGCAAGTTCTACAAATGTTTAGTACTAGAACACCCATGGAAGCAAGTTTCATAAAAGATTCCCAAGTCAGGGATAAAGCTGTTTTCGAACGCCCCAAAATCTTCCAATCTGCTTTGGGAAGTTTGTTATACTTGTCCCAGTGGACACGACCAGACATAGCTTTTGGAGTCAGTTTGCTGAGCAGAGAAGCTTCAGAAACTAGTGTCCATGCCTAGAACGATATGAAAAGAGTGTTAAGATACCTGCATGACACTAAAGATTTCCGTCTCAAGCTGTCAGCACAGGGTGAGCCAAAACTTACGTGCTACACAGACAGCCATTGGGCCAATTTAAAAGATCGGAAATCTGTATCTGGTTCTGTGGTAAAATTTGGAAATTCTCTGATTGGTTGGAGGTCGAAAAAACAGAGTCTAATCGCACTCTCCTCCACCGAAGCCGAGTTTAGTGCTCTATCCGATTTGTGCAGAGAGGTAGAGTTCTACAAATGTTTAGTACAAGAAATCTACGGTGTTTGTGATTTACCCATTGTCATCTTGGAAGACAATCAACCTTGTCTAAAATTGGCGGAGTCAGCGCAATTTAAGGCCAGAACAAAGCATTTGGATATCAGGTTTAAAAATGTGTGCCAAAGTGTTCAATTAGGATTGGTGAAACTCAGCTATTGTCCGAGTACTGAAAATTTAGCTGATGGTTTCACAAAACCGTTAACCTTTCAAAGACATGAGGAGTTTTGTAAAGGGTTATGTCTTGTATAAGTTGATGTACTTGTTGTTTTCCACAGTGAGAGCGCGCGAGAGGGGGTGTGGAGAGTATCAGATCCTACAGAGTTAAGTGCTCTGCTGTAACGCACTGGTCACTGTGTGGGCAGTTCACATACGGGCTTTTGTCTTTGTCTGTATGTGCTGTTTTTCTGTTTTCGTTTTCCCGACCAGAGCAGTCATGGAACTGAGCACTCCGGGAGAAGATTTATTGTTTTTGCAAATAAACTCAGCTAGTTAAGAAGACAACGCTTCTGTGAATTATTGCTGTTTTGCCTTGGCAGTTACACACAAGTTTCCGCTGTGGCTTTGAACTCTGCTAATTGTTATTGTTGTTCAGTCGTTCAGTCGTGTCCGACTCTTCGTGACCCCATGGACCAGAGCACGCCAGGCACGCCTATCTTCCACTGCCTCCGCAGTTTGGCCAAACTCATGCCAGTCGCTTCGAGAACACTGTCCAACCATCTCATCCTCTGTCGTCCCCTTCTCCTTGTGCCCTCCATCTTTCCCAACATCAGGGTCTTTTCCAGGGAGTCTTCTCTTCTCATGAGGTGGCCAAAGTACTGGAGCCTCAACTTCAGGATCTGTGCCCTTCCAGTGAGCACTCAGGGCTGATTTCTTTAAGGATGGATAAGTTTGATCTTTTTGCAGTCCATGGGACTCTCAAGAGTCTCCTCCAGCACCATAATTCAAAAGCATCAATTCTTCGGCGATCAGTCTTCTTTATGGTCCAGCTCTCACTTCCATACATTACTACTGGGAAAACCATAGCTTTAACTATATGGACCTTTGTCGGCAAGGTGATGTCTCTGCTTTTTAAGATGCTGTCTAGGTTTGTCATTGCTTTCCTCCCAAGAAGCAGGCGTCTTTTAATTTCGTGACTGCTGTCACCATCTGCAGTGATCATGGAGCCCAAGAAAGTAAAATCTCTCACTGCCTCCATTTCTTCCCCTTCTATTTGCCAGGAGGTGATGGGACCAGTGGCCATGATCTTAGTTTTTTTGATGTTGAGCTTCAGACCATATTTTGCTCTCTCCTCTTTCACCCTCATTAAAAGGTTCTTTAATTCCTCCTCACTTTCTGCCATCAAGGTTGTGTCATCAGCATATCTGAGGTTGTTGATATTTATTCCGGAAATCTTTTTTTTTATGAATAATTTATTGGCATTTTCATCACAAAACACAAACCCCAACTCACACCTACAAATATAAAACAGATACAGAACATATATTGCCAGGAATCTTCTTCTTGTTTGTATACATAAAAAAAAAATTCTTTTTCCAAATCTTGACAGTTGACTTCCCCTGCCTTTACACCTTCGGTTTTAAATCCATGAACTACTTTTTTAACAACTTCTCTCTAAAAAGTTTAACTTCAATTAAAAATTAAAAATGGTATCTTAGTCATCTTATTCTTATCATAAATCTTAACAAAATATTCCTATACAATCTAAACTTAATTCTTCTATTCTTTATCATGCTGCTTATTAACGTAATATCCAATATCTCCTTACTTATTCAAAAAATTACATCCAACAACCTTTACCATCCGATTTCAGGTACCATAGCAGATCATTTAAGTTTTGCATTTAATATTTCACCCCACACCCCCTCTGTCCATTGACTTTCTCTGTCTTTCGCCGGAACCTAATCTTCCAATCATCCTCTTCTTTTCCCAAATGTCCACAGATCCAGGCAGAGTTCACAGCAAACCTTGCATCGAGCTTCAGGGTCCACTCCTCTTTTCTCGGCTCCTCCGCTTCTTTGTACCATTCTTCTTCTTCTTGTAGATATCTTAATTCTTTGTCCCTTGCCCCCGAGCTCACACCTCGGGGTCTGGATATTGCAAATTTTACCGTTCCGGGACTGCCACCCCCAAAGAACGGATCTTTTTTCCGGAGTCGCCCAGTCATCTCAATCCATCCTTCAAACATCCCTTCTAGCTCTTTGCCCAGGTTTCCTTCCATTGTGTAGAACTTTTGGAAAGCCTCCTCTGTGGAACATGAATTTTTCTTATTTATTATCCCACTCAAGACTTTCAGTTTCCGATTCAGCAGTTCCAGCCTCAAGACAGTAAGCCTTTCTTCATCCGTTAGTCCAGAGTTCAAAACAAGTGCAAACGCAAAGTCCAGCATATTGAGAGAGGGGATGGGTATCAAATTTCAGTTCCTGTCTCTATATTCCTCCCTTTGTTTCAATTGTTTCCCACGTCAGTCCAAATTTTCCATCGCCATTTTTCTGAAGCCAGAGCGTAAAGACCAAAACTTTAAACGGAGATATTTTCTGCCCACTTAATCCCCAAAGGGAAATCTCAGCAGTCTCAGTTTTCAAATTCCAGACACATTATATCCATTGTTGTAGCAGCAGTCACTTAAACTGGTTATTTTCTTTCCTTCTCCCGAAGGGAGAGAGGCAGGCTCCCTTTCCTCTTCCCCCCGGATCGTTCCAACAGTAAAAAGTCAATCACTACTCACGACCACTGGGTTCTCTCGAATCATTAATGACAGGTAGAACTTAGACGCTCATCTCGGGATTTGTCGCCGCATTTGCATCCCGGTTGGGGCATGTCCCCTATAGCCCGGCTCCGTCGTCCCTTCACCCCCACTCCCCCTTTACAGGGGGAGCGAGGGAAGGGTTCGGAGCCACAACGGGCACAGCCGGGGAGCCCAGGGTGCGGGACGCTCTTCCCGCACCCCAACCGGAGCCCCGCTTTGCGGTAGCGGGGCTCCAACCCCCGGGATGGACTGGGCGCTTCGCAGCCGAAGCAGCCCACGACCACCCGCAATGGCGTCGCCGCCGGAAGTCTTTCTTTATTCCGGAAATCTTAATTCCGGCTTGGGATTCATCCAGCCCAGCCTTTTGCATGATGAATTCTGCATATAAGTTAAATAAGCAGGGAGACAATATACAGCCTTGTCGTACTCCTTTCCCAATTTTGAACCAATCAGTTGTTCCATATCCAGTTCTAACTGTAGCTTCTTGTCCCACATAGAGATTTCTCAGGAGACAAATGAGGTGATCCGGCACTCCCATTTCTTTAAGAACTTGCCATAGTTTGCTGTGGTCAACACAGTCAAATGCTTTTGCGTAGTCAATGAAGCAGAAGTAGATGTTTTTCTGGAACTCTCTAGCTTTCTCCATAATCCAGCGCATGTTTGCAATTTGGTCTCTGGTTCCTCTGCCCCTTCGAAATCCAGCTTGCACTTCTGGGAGTTCTCGGTCCACATACTGCTTAAGCCTGCCTTGTAGAATTTTAAGCATAACCTTGCTAGCGTGTGAAATGAGTGCAATTGTGCGGTAGTTGGAGCATTCTTTGGCACTGCCCTTCTTTGGGATTGGGATGTAGACTGATCTTCTCCAGTCCTCTGGCCACTGCTGAGTTTTCCAAACTTGCTGGCATATTGAGTGTAGCACCTTAACAGCATCATCCTTTAAAATTTTAAATAATTCAGCTGGAATATCATCACTTCCACTGGCCTTGTTATTAGCAGTGCTTTCTAAGGCCCATTTGACTTCACTCTCCAGGATGTCTGGCTCAAGGTCAGCAACCACAGTACCTCTGCTAATAGCCAGGAGTTAAAAGGCACAGAAAGCAAAGCAACGCAACGCAAGTGTGCCGGACCCTGGTAAAAACTACAGATTGTGGAACACCTCATTTCACGATCTAGCAGGGAATGGGTGATCAGCTGATAGGTGTGGAAAACCTGTTGACGACTCTTAACGGCTGCAATTAGTCTTGCAGGGAAAGGCAAGAGGTGAGATGGCTAAAGATAGCTTTGTCATGTATAATGAGATAAGAATCCAATGTCTTTCTTCAGACCAAGTTTCTCCATGGTTTTAAGTTTGGTGATTAGAATCATAGAATCCTAGAGTTGGAAGAGACCACAAGGGCCATCCAGTCCAACCCCCTGCCAAGCAGGAAACACCATCAAAGCATTCCTGACAGATGGCTGTCAAGCCTCTGCTTAAAGACCTCCAAAGAAGGAGACTCCACCACACTCCTTGGCAGCAAATTCCACTGCCGAACAGCTCTCACTGTCAGGAAGTTCTTCCTAATGTTTAGGTGGAATCTTCTTTCTTGTAGTTTGAATCCATTGCTCCGTGTCCGCTTCTCTGGAGCAGCAGAAAACAACCTTTCTCCCTCCTCTATATGACATCCTTTTATATATTTGAACATGGCTATCATATCACCCCTTAACCTTCTCTTCTCCAGGCTAAACATACCCAGCTCCCTAAGCCGTTCCTCATAAGGCATCGTTTCCAGGCCTTTGACCATTTTGGTTGCCCTCCTCTGGACACGTTCCAGCTTGTCAGTATCCTTCTTGAACTGTGGTGCCCAGAACTGGACACAGTATTCCAGGTGAGGTCTGACCAGAGCGGAATACAGTGGTACTATTACTTCCCTTGATCTAGATGCTATACTCCTATTGATGCAGCCCAGAATTGCATTGGCTTTTTTAGCTGCTGCATCACACTGTTGACTCATGTCAAGTTTATGGTCTACCAAGACTCCTAGATCCTTTTCACAGTTTTCCACACCTATCAGCTGATCACCCATTCCCACCACCCTTCTGAGTAATACCCCTCCCCACTCCCTCACTATATTTAAGGATCTGGTGACTTCTGTTTCAGTGTATCTGAAGAAGTGTGCATGCACACGAAAGCTCATACCAAGAACAAACTCAGTTGGTCTCTAAGGTGCTACTGGAAAGAATTTTTTATTTTGTTTTGACTATGGCAGACCAACATGGCTACCCACCTATTTCTAAATGTCAAATACTTGGTTATCTCTTTGACATCTGATAGGAGGGCGTTCCACAGGTGGGCGCCACTACCTGGTTCCCTGTAGCTTTGCTTCTTGCAGTGAGGGAACCCCAGAAGGCCCTCAGTGCTGGATCTCAGTGTCCAGGATGAATGATGCGGGTGGAGACTCTCATTCAGGTATACTGGACCGAGGCCGTTTAGGGCTTTAAAGGTCAGCACCAACACTTTGAATTGTGCTCAGAAACATACTGGGAGCCAATGTAGATCTCTCAGGACCGGTGTTATGTGGTCCCGGCGGCCACTCCCAGTCACCAGTCTAGCTGCCGCATTCTGGATTAATTGCAGTTTCCGGGTCACCTTCAAAGGTAGCCCCACGTAGAGCGCATTGCAGTACAATCATGTTGAAAATATATATACATATATATATATATATATATATATATATATATATATATATATATATACACACACATCTTCAGTTTGGGCTCAAGTATTTCATTAAAGCATTTTGGGGCATTTACATTCCCATTAATGACGCAAATTCTGCCCACACCTTTTGCTGCCATACAACCCCAGGTCATCACACTATCTGGGTGTTTCACGGTCGGTGTAATGCAAGTAGGATGTAAATCTTCTCTGATTCTTCCCCTTCTGTATTTCATGCCATCACTACCAAGCAAGGAGATTTGGGTCTCATTGCTCCAAATATCGCTGTCCCATTGTTCTGCTGTCCAGTAAAATTGGTTTTAGCCCCGTTTAATCTTTTCAACCTTCGTTTGAGAGATAACAGTGACTTTGCCATTAGAATTCTAACGTTTAGACCAGTCCTTGCACTCAACTTCACATTACATTTCACCATGTCATCTTGTATACACACAGATGATTTTCTTCTGACATGTAAGGATAGTCTCTCCATTCTTTGATTGTCACTTCCTTTGTGCACCTTTTCCTGCCTTTAGCATTTTGATTTTGTAGTGACTGAGTCTCCCTTATACCAGTACCTCTTCAAAAATATAGAAATGCCAGCTTTGGTGACTTTTCCCCAATCTTTCATCTAATTTCTTCATAACTGTAGCCTTGTTCACTTAATACTACAATTGTACATTGCTTTCTGGGTGACAAATCAACTCTTTGTGCCATTTGTATAATTTTATTATGTTTTGCAACCTCACTAAATGAAAGAACACAAAAAACCTTTTGTGTACCTTTTCCTGCCTTTACCAGTCTGATTTTGTAGTGACTGAGTCTCCTTCAAAAATATAGAAAGGCCAGCTTTCTTTAAGTTTCCCCCAATCTTTCATCTAATTTCTTCATAACTGTAGCTTTGTTCACTTAATAATACTATTTTACATCACTTTCTGAGTGACCAGTCAACTCTTTTTTTTTTATAAGATTTTATTATTTTCCATTAATACAAAGAGAAAACACAACATACACAAAACATAAACACCATAAAAACACAATACATAAACACAATATAAACAATAACAATATAAAAACAAAAAAGAAAAACATATACAAACCTTAAACCAAACACCTGTCTTTGTAATTTTCTTGTTCTTATCTTCTTGTATAGGGGACTTCCCCTGATCCCTCCACTGTCTTCACAATCTTATATATGTTATAGGTAGCTTTATATGTTATTCCATTATCATGTACCATATTTCTTAATACACTCAATTTTACTTTATCAAATATAAATCATAATTTAAACCCAAATTCTTGAAATAATCTTTAACAAATAAGTCATTCACACTAGAAAAAGAAATTTCTTCTAAACAATTTTATCTAACATAAACCTACTAAAGCCAATCTTCTGCTTAATTCTGCTCAAATGTTCAATTTTACAGATTTAACTAAATAGTCTTTAAATTTTTTCCAATCCTGCGACACCTTCTCCTCCCTCTGGTCTCGGATTCTAGCGGTCAGTTCTGCGAGTTCCATATAGTCCATTAACTTCATCTGCCATTCTTCCACTGTTGGGATCTCTTCACCCTTTCCAAGTTCTTGCCAATAAAATTCTAGCCGCTGTTGTGGCATACATAAAAAATACTCTATCCTGACTGGGTATCTCTTCATTGGTCATGCTCAAAAGAAATGCCTCTGGTTTCTTACTAAAGGTAATTTTCATTACCTTCTTAAGCTCATTATAAATCTTATCCCAGAAAGCTTTTACCCCTGGGCACGACCACCACATATGAAAAAAGGTACCTTTCGTAGGTTTACATTTCCAACACACATCTGACATTTACCGGAGCTCCGCTCGCCTGGTTTTCCCCCTTACGAGGGTCGACCAGGAGCGAAGACGGCACGTCTGGGACCCACAAGACTACGGTCCACGGGACGCTCTTCCCGTGGCTTTAAGGGACCCGCGGCGCAGGCACGGTAATCCCTAAAGCCTTCCGGAGGACGGAGCCGTTAGACTCCCGTCCGCCATTGACCGGCACCAAACCGGAAGTCGACCAGTCAACTCTTTGTGCCAACCTCAGCAAGTTGTGTTTCCTTTTTTTTGGTTATTTGGCTATAACGTTTCATAGAATACAGTTAATTGAACAAACTTTGTTGAATTCCATTCTTGATTAAAATATCAAACAAAGCCACATTCAACAACTCATCAGAATCTAATAATAAATATGTTGGTTAATGACAAAAAAACACATGTAATGAACATATGCCCAACTCCCTTCAGTTCTTCTCCTGAGTTCCTGAGGCTCTTATCCCTTTTTGTCTCCATTGCAGATTGTGATGAATCGGAAATCAAGAACAAAGGTGACCATGACAAAATCTCCAGAGAGGAGAATCCACGTAAAAATTTGGAGTGTGGAGGAAAGCTGCAGTCAGAGCTCCCATTCCACTTCCCATCAACAAAATCTCATTGGAAAGAAACTCTATCAGTGCATGGAATGTGGAAAGAGCTTCAGTCAGAGCTCCAATCTCACTTCCCATCAGAGAATTCATACGGGGGAGAAACCCTATCAGTGTGTGGAATGTGGAGCGAGCTTCAGTAGGAGCTCCGAACGTACTTCCCATCAAATAATTCATACAGGGGAGAAACTATATCAGTGTGTGGAATGCGGAAAGAGCTTCAGTCAGAGTTCCTCTCTCACTTCCCATCAGAGAATTCATACAGGGGAGAAACCCTATCAGTGTGTGGAATGTGGAAAGAGCTTCAGTCAGAGCTCCTCTCTCACTTCCCATCAGAGAATTCATACAGGGGAGAAACCCTATCAGTGTGTGGAATGTGGAAAGAGCTTCAGTCAGAGCTCCATCTCACTTCCCATCAAAGAATTCATACAGGGGAGAAACCCTATCAGTGTGTGGAATGTGGAAAGAGCTTCAGTCAGAGCTCCTCTCTCACTTCCCATCAGAGAATTCATACAGGGGAGAAACCATATCAGTGTGTGGAATGTGGAAAGAGCTTCACTGAGAGGTCTCTCTCACTTCCCATCAAAGAATTCATACAGGGGAGAAACCCTATCAGTGTGTGGAATGTGGAAAGAGCTTCAGTCACAGCCACAATCTCACTTCCCATCAAAGAATTCATACAGGGGAGAAACCCTATCAGTGTGTGGAATGTGGAAAGAGCTTCAGTACGAGCTCCATCTCACTTCCCATCAAAGAATTCATACAGGGGAGAAACCCTATCAGTGTGTGGAATGTGGAAAGAGCTTCAGTCAGAGCTCCCATCTCACTTCCCATCAAAGAATTCATACAGGGGAGAAACCCTATAAGTGTGTGGAATGTGGAAAGAGCTTCACTGATAGCTCATCTCTCGCTTCTCATCAGAGAATTCATACAGGGGAGAAACCCTATCAGTGTGTAGAATGTGAAAAGAGCTTCAGTCACAGCCACAGTCTCACTTTCCATCAAAGAATCCATACAAAGGTTGGAAAAACCACTATACAGCTTTAGGAGCCAGGCAAATCCGCACCTTTTTGACATTTAATGCCCTTTTACAATGTGTTTTGTATTTTTATGTTGTGTTTTTATGTTGTAACAACCCTGAGACCTGTGGGTGTAGGGAATAGAAACCAACTTTTAAAGCCATAGGGGTCTTTGCGCCCCCATGAAATATTTGAGCAGGCCACCCCCTGTTTTTTGTCCTTTTTTTTCAAACGCAACCTTTTATTCTTCTGCAACATGCCATAAAATTTCTCTTTCAATTTGCCCTCTTAAAAAATAAAAAAATAAATGCACAAAGATCATGAGGAAAACATAATACAAGAAAATACAAACGTGGACAGGTCCCATCTTTGTGGGTCAAATGCAAAAGTTGCCCAAACTTGGGTCCCCAGCAGCTCCCGGACTACAGTTCCCATCATCCCTCCCCTTTGGTCTTGCTAGCTAGTGATGGTGGGAGTTGTAGTCCAAAAACAGCTGGAGACCCAAGTTTGCTTTAAAGGGAAAGTAGGCTGGCCCTGTGACACCCTCTGCTTGCCAAAAGCACTGCCCCAGAATCTGAACCACCCCCAGTACTGCTAATTGGAATTTATAGATCGCAGAAATGAAGTTTGATCGGCACTTCAACTTCTAGAGAGCTTCTAGGTGAATTGTGGCTTCTACTGGAAACACATATAGGAGAAGAATTGAAAGACAAACCTGGAAAGGGTCATACCAAATGGACATCTGGTTTGAAGAGGTAACTTTTCCCACTGCTGAGCAATGCCACAGGTAGAGGATATGAAATGCTAGAAGTGTTCTCCCGGGCAAGGGGAGCTGCTGGGAAATTGAACTACAGGCTCGAAATATTACAAAGTTTCTGTCATTATAGGCATTGCCATTCTAATGTTGTGTGTGCATCATGTGATTGATTGTGCAAGGCGGGCTTTACCTTGCCGCCACCCCCCCACCAATATTTTATTCAAGTCGGCACCACTGGGTAGGGTGGTTTACAAATTAAATAAAAACATTTGCACATGTTCCAGCTTGTCCATATCCTCATTTATTCTTTTTTAAAATTGATTTTCCCTTCATCTGAAGATTCTACAATATAAATATACAGGATGAAAGCATGGCTTTCTCAAAAACAAGTCATGGCAGAGAAATCTCTCCTTTTCTGTAAGGGTTCTGCTGTGGTTCCTTGCGAGTAAAGAGGCTCGACTCAGGTCCTGTACATTTACAGGTTTTATTGTGCAGATATCTACAGTGCAGAGCTCAAAAGTCCATGACCAGCTTAGTCACTCAGATGCCGGAAGTGGCGCTTTTCTGGAGCGCCCCCAACATAAGAACTTGGGCACCCCTAGTCTCCTCCTCCCCTCCTTACGTTTCACACCCCTGCGTAATTGGAGCGACAGAACTGTCAACTGTCCTTGCTCCCTCTTGGCTGGATCCACTAAGAAGGGACAAGGGAGGTCCCTGTCTCCAAGGTGTGGGGCTTACCTTCTCTTCGATTGGGCCACAGGTAGGCCAACTCCGGCCGAGCTATGACATTCTGCAGAGGAAAGAAAAATCTGGGTCAGATGACACTACGAAACCCACCTTGGATGGCTGCACCCACCTTGGACACAATTCCTTGTCCCAGAGGACCACCCTGGGCCCTGCAGCCTCCTGGGCAGAGGTGGAAGGGCAGCAGCAGGAAAGGGGGCAGGAGAAGCCTCTGGCCTCATCCTGGCACCCAGGAACACACACCGCATTATCTGCGTTCAAAGTCATTTTTTGGATGTGCTATGAGGAGGATGGAAGCAACCAAAGAAATGAATGCAGGAAGACAAGATAGTTACTTTGAGCTGGGGGAAATGCTGTTGCCGCTAGTTTCCGCTCTTCCACATTGTTACAGAGGGCGCATCCTCAGAGGTCCTGTGGGAGGAAAGAGTGCCTCAGAGCCAGGGGCCAGTGTGGGCCAAAGCGGCCCCCATTGCCCCCACCATGGAGTCCCTGGCACTCCTGGACCATGAGGGTTGCCAGCTTTGGTCTTGGACCAAACTGGGGGCCTAAACTGTCAGTATTTCATTCTCCCATTGCTAGTGTAACAGGATGCCCATGTTTACACCTTCTGTACTGTCCGTGGAAGAATGGAAGTCAGTCTGTAAATCACTTTCGTCTTTTGTTCTCTTTTACTCTGACCGAGGAGGAGACGGCTGTGGAAAACAGCACACGCCATGTTTCTTTGTTATTTTCTGCTGTAAATAAAGCTTGATGTCACATTCCAACACAGTTTGCTTCTGCTGCACTCTGCTGCTATGGGCCTGAGTCCCTCAGCCCGAGGGGGGCGGGTGCCCACACAAACAGGCTCTGTGCCCCAGAAATGGGACAGTCCATTGGGTAAGGGATGGGGGGCAACCCTAAAGCCACGCCTGATGCTATCGGGACACTTACAGTGTGAAGCTGGAGGGGGGGTGCCAGGATTGGGGGCTTCCAGAAGGAGACCCCCTCCCAGCAGGAGCCGGAAGTGCCGCTTCAGTTCCTGCGGGAAAAGAGAGAAGAGAGGTTGAGTGCTGGGTTAAATTTTGCAAGAATGAGCCGTGTGAAGGGAAGTCGAGACAAAAGACAGACCTCTCCGTACGTCCTCCTTTTCTGTGCCCCCAAGAACAGCCTCCATGGTCCTGTGCAGGATGGCACTTCTCACATCGCAGCTGAAATTGGAGTCTCATGAAGCTGCAGAGATGAAGGGGAGAGGGTTAGTCGCTGCCTCCTCGAGTCTCCCCTGCCCCCTTCTCCCTCCTGCCCGGAGCTGGCAGAGAGAGAAAGGAGGCCCCAAGTGATGTGGGTTCAAGAGCTACGGCCATGACAGGACCCAGCGAGCCTGGCTCCCTCATTCAAGCAGTCAAGCAGTGTATAAATTTCATGAAACAAATAAAATAAACAGGGAGTGGGGAGAGCTTTGGGTCATTCATTAACATGGATGGGGACTTATTCTCATAATGTTTAATTGGTTGGTGAAATTGGCAGCCATAAGATTCGGGAAGCACAACAGGCTTGCCAGTTTGGAAAGGGGATCATGTCTCTTCAAGGAGAAGGAACAGGAGGAGGAGGAGGAGAGCATCTCTGGTTATAATCAGACTTACCAGTCTAGAGCTTCCAGCTAGAGAGGCAGTCTAGCACGGAAGACACCTGAGAGAGGACAGGCCACAGGAGTGGGTTGTCGCTGATAGGCTTCTGGGAGACATCTGCTTGGCTGTGGCTGTGGGCAGAAGCCCCTTCTCTGGCTATGCCATATCCCTTGCTATATCCAGTGCTGCAGTCCAAAGGAAAGAGAAGCATTTCCAGCTGTTCAAGGGCTGCTCTGCCTTGTATTCTTCTAGAACACTCACCTGATCAATTTAATTAACAACAGCAACAATTTATACTCCGCCCATCTGGCTAGGTTTCCCCAGCCACTCTGGGAGGCTTCCAACAAAATATTAAAATCCAATAGTCCATCAAATATTAAAAGCTTCCCTAAAAATAATAACAACCATCCATTTCCCATTCATTGAATTAGCAATGAAGCATTTCTAGAAAGAGAAATGGCATACTTTTGTATATTAGCATAAAAGCATGCATAAGAAAGTATTACTCATTTATGATGAGAATAGGATTTATTTATTTTGAACTTCGCTTGGTTCCTCCTTGGTAGCCAGTGCTCAGGATCCGCTGCCTTGAGGGACATCTAAGAGCAGTTTAGCAGGGGAAAGGTCTCCCTTGGGAGGGGGTGGGCTCTCCTTCCTTGGAGGTTTCTAAGCAGAGATCAGACGGCCATCTGCCAGGGATGCTTTAGCTGAGATTCCTGCATTGCTGGGGGTTGGACTAGATGACCCTAGGATCCCCTCCTATCTCTCCACTCCTGAATTCCTTGCCTCCTGCAAAGCCCTTTTCCCTGCAAGCTGTTCCTCTGGTTTCCGGCCAAGGGAGGGAGATGCTCAGAGTCCAACCAAGAGCCTCACCCCCAAAAGGATATCTGGGCATTGGCGTAGCCCCCCTAAATCCATAAAAAATAATAAAAAGCCGAGGTTCTGCCAAGCGAGAGAGGGCTGAGCTGGGTGGACTCGGCTTTGCAAGGGTTAAAGGGAACTGAGCTGCCTTCCTAGAGAGGACAGGAAGCAAGAGGGGGCCAGGTCCTCCAGAGCCAAGGCCCCTCCCTCCCCAGTCCTCTCCTGCAAGGGCTGCATGGCTGTCCCCTCCTGGGATCTGGTGAGTCTCCTCTCTCTCTCTCCCCCCAGAGGGTGCAGTGGGGAGGCGGTGGGGGTCCCAGGGCTGCAGCAGGGGAGGATGCCAGCCTGGGGGGCCTGATCTGCTCATGCAGGGGGAGGAGAGGGTCCTGCCAGGGAGGGGCCAGGTCTGCAACGCTCTCCTTCCTGGAGATCACAGGATCCCAAACTCATTTGGCCTTTCAGAAAAAAAACTGATTCCCACGAAATCTCCCTTCTTTCAACAAAGGAGTCCCTAGGACTTTAACTCTGTGTGACATCGCTCAGCGTCATTGCACAACAGAGGAAACATGTGCAAATGGTTTTCCAAAGCTGGACGAGGAGGTGGACTAGCCCCCCCCCCGAAAAAACCCACTTGGAGGAAGGAAGGAAAGGTGGGGAGAGAAAGGCCAGGAATAAAGAGAGGGATCCCAGCCCATAGTCTGGCTGCTGCATTGCAAACCAGTTTCCCAGTCGTCTCCAAGGGCAGCTCCACACGGAGGCCACTGCAGCAATCCCCTCACACCCAGAGCAGGGCACCCCAGGGCCACAAAGGGATTGTTGCTGGCAAACCAGGCGGAAATGGGCGCTGCTACTCCTTGAGCCTCCAGGGACCTTGGCTGTGTGTGTGTGTTAACCTATCAAACAACAACAACAACAACAACAACAACAACAACAACAACAACAACAACAACAATAATAAATTTCCCACCTAAATTTCAAGGGAGGTGTCTTTGGCCCCACCCACTTGGCCCTCAGGGGGTTGGCCAGATACATACCTGGCCCTCAGAGCAAAGAAAAAGGGACCCCACCCCAGGAGTCTGTCTTGAGAGCGGCAGAGAGTCCAAGTGCAAGAAAAGGAGACAGAAGCAGGGGGTGGGGGGGTGTGGGGTGGGGAGCAACTCCTGAGGACCCCCGGGTGAGGACCCCCACTAGAGCCAAGCATCCATTTTTCACAAGATACAAACGATTCCCTTGTCAGTCGGTTCTGACTTCATGCATTGACTGGAAGGCAGCAGAAACCAGGTTGATTAATCTCACAGAAATCCCTTCAGTTGCCTCCACAGTCCAGTGTGCTTTGAAGATCTCATTCATTTCACAGACGAGCAGTGGGCGTTGCTGGATCCAGACCAGAGAGCTCTGCATAAGGACGTCATGGAGGAGAATTGTGGGATCGTGGCCTCTCTTGGTAAGGCTTCCTGTGGGATCGTCATATCTGCCTGGAAATTCAAAAAATACCTCTATGTGACCAACCTCATATATTTTCACAGAGCTCAACAGCGCCCCCTATAACACCTGGGAACCTAACACCCCCACAATAAACAGTAAATTACAGTTTTTTCTTTGAACAATCTTCCTCAAATTATTCCTTTTTCTACCACGATTGGGCTGCTCTGAACTGCCCAGGCCATCTTAAATGTCAGCTTCAGAATTGTTAGGAAAGATAAGTAGCTTCAGGTTTTCTGTTTTTGTTTTTGCTCCTGTCAGTCTTGGGTTGACCAAAGAGACGACTGACATTGGAGATGGAGGGGATGCCATGACTGGGCCAAACAAAATCCATCCCAGAGAAGAGCCAGGCATATTGAATCTCAGGTAGTGGTAGCAGTGAGGATGATGATGATAGTAATACAGTGGAACCTCGGTTTACAAACCTAATCTTTTCCGGAACAGGACTGTTCTTAAATCAGGTACCACTGTAGTAATAATAATAATTTTTATTTATATCCTGCCCATCTGGCTGGGTTGCCCCAGCCACTCTGGGCGGCTTCCAACACATATATAAACATGAAACATAAATAATAATAATCTGATCCCATATAAAAAGAACATTAACTTTAAAATGAACAACTTATACTAGTGGCCAAAATTGGGGAAACCTTTTGTGAAAAGTGTATTTCTGAGGTTTGATGGCTTATAACACCACTTTTGTGTGGAGTAATACCATAAAATTATATATGAATGGAAAGATAATTTAATGAAGAAAGTAATGCAATAACTTTTATGAAGGAGTATTTATTCAAACAGCAGTCATAAAGGAACAACGTGAAACCTTTGGTAACCATTGGTAACCTTTAGCTTTAATTACGGCCTTGCAAGGCCTTCCCGTGAAGTGAACCAAGTTTTTAGTTCTGCAGCTGTAATAATGTGACACCAAGACTGAATTATTACCTTTGTTAATTGGGCTTTATTGCTGGGTTGCTTCTGACTAACAAGTTTCTTTAGTCTGCTCCATAGATTTCCGATTGGGTTAAAGTTTGGGCTATTCCCAGGCCATTCCAGCAGTGGAATAGGATTATCTTGAAAGCACCTTCTGCACACAGCAGCAACATGACATTGAGTGAATCCTATTGAAATAGAAAATAAATAAATAAATAAAAAGGAAGGGGGGCATAGGGGGTGGGCTGCCCCATGTTCCATAATGGAGGGGGTGAAAAATTATCAAGGAACAATTAGTGCCCTACTAGAACGCGGGTGGCGCTGTGGGTTAAACCACAGAGCCTAGGGCTTGCCGATCAGAAGGTTGGCGGTTCGAATCCCTGCGACGGGGCGAGCTCCCGTTGCTCGGTCCCAGCTCCTGCCCACCTAGCAGTAAAGCACTGGAGGTGATACAAAAATTTGGCCAGTTTGCAGGTCTGAAATTGAACAAGAGTAAAACCCAAGATTTTGTGTAAAAAATTAACTATGCAAGAGAATGCTAATTTAGAGAGCCTAACAGGTTTGAGTTTTGTTAAAAAGGTGAAATATCTGGGTGTGAATTTAACAGCAAAAAAATGAATTTATTTAAAGATAATTATGAGAAGCAATGGAATAAAATAAAGAGATATGGAAATATGGTCAAATTTAAAGTTAACTCTGTTGGGCCGAATATCAGTGGTAAAGATGAATGTATTGCCAAAGATGTTATTTATGTTTCAAGTGTTAGCTATAATTGAAAACGTCAGATGCTTCCAGTAATGGCAGAAGGCATTGTCCAAGTTTATCTGGCAGGGGGGGGGGGAACCAAAGATTAAGTTTAAATTACTAACTGATGCTAAAGAAAGAGGTGGCTTCTCACTGCCAGACTTGAAGTTATATTTAGAGGCAGCTGGTTTTGCTGGCTCAAGGATTGGTTTCTGTTGGAGAATGCTGACCTGCTTGACCTGGAAGGATATGATAACCCGTTGGGTTGGCTTGCATATTTATGGTCGGTCTCAGTTCCTCCCCACCTAGCAGTTTGAAAGCACGTCAAAGTGTAAGTCGATAAATAGGTACCACTCCAGTGGGAAGGTAAACGGCGTTTCCGTGCGTTGCTCTGGTTAGCCAGAAGGGGCTTTGTCATGCTGGCCACATGACCTAGAAGCTGTACACCGGCTCCCTCGGCCAGTAACACGAGATGAGCACAACAACACCAGAGTCGGACACGACTAGACTTAATGGTCAGGTGTCCCTTTACCTCTAGGGCGGTTCATAAAAAACTTTGTTTTCAAAAATCCCTGCTCCAAAGGTCTTATCTTACTATACTAGGGATTATATAGCTATATATGAAATTTCATGCATATCGGTTAATATCTTGACCCTCCTCCACCAAAATAGCTGTTTACTTGGCTGTTTTCCTATGTCGTGAAGGCTGAAATTTCAGTTCAGTGGAGCACTTACTGTTCCCAACCCTAACCCTGTGGAAAGCCATCTAATTAGACTTTAATTTGATTAGGAGGTAATTTAATTATTGTTTGATTTTATACCAATGTTATGTATCTGATGTTAGCCACCCTGAGCCCGACTTCGGCCAGGGAGGGCGGGATATAAATAAAAGTTTATTATTATTATTACTTGTTATTATTCCTTTGTAAGAAAATATGAAATAACGTAAAACCATTTTTGCAGGGGGGGGAATCAATGGGGGGGGGTTGACAAGAAATTTTCCGCACCAGCAGTGTCCCCAAAGCCTTGGAATTAATTGAACAATTTGGACGTGTAGCTGGCTTCAAATTAAATAAACAGAAAACCAAAGTTTTAAGTAAAAATATGAGTGCAGAACAGATACAAAGATTACAAGATGGCACAGGCCTCAACTTCGTTAAATCTGTAAAATATCTAGGTATCAATCTCACAGCAAAAAACGTGAACCTGTACAAAGACAATTATGAAAAACTGTGGATAGAGATAAAGAAAGATCTGGAGATATGGACAAGATTGAAACTGTCGTTAATGGGAAGAATAGCAGCGATTAAAATGAATGTCCTACCAAGGATGCTGTTTTTATTCCAAGCCATACCAATTTTGGATAAAATGGACTGTTTTAAGATATGGCAAAGGGACTTATCGAAGTTTATATGGCAGGGCAAAAAGCCTAGAATTAAGTTTAAGATTCTGACAGACTCTAAAGAGAGAGGAGGCTTTGCCCTGCCGGATTTAAAACTTTATTTTGAAGCAGCGGCCTTTTGCTGGTTAAAGGATTGGTTTAAATTAGAGAATGTGATGTGTTGGACTTGGAAGGACACGATAATATGTTTGGTTGGCATGCATACCTTTGGTATGACAAAGTTAAAATCCACAGAACTTTTAAGAGTCATATAGTTAGGAAATCTCTGTATCAGGTCTGGATTAGGTACAAAGACTTACTGGAGAGAAAGACTCCTAGATGGATATCACCAGTGGAGGCCAAGGCCTATAAGAGACCAAATATGTCTGCAAGTTGGTTACGATATATGGACATATTGCAGCAGGAAGGGGACTCATTTAAGCTGAAAAGTTACGATCAAGTCAAAAGCCAAGTCCCTGACTGGCTGCAATATCACCAGGTACATGAAACATTTAAATTAGACAAAAAAATTGGTTTTCAAGTGGAAAAATCAAAACTGGAAACAGAACTGATTGAATCGAACTCTAAAAACCTTTCCAAGATGTACAATTTATTGCTAGAGTGGCATACGAAAGATGAATTGGTTAAGTCAACAATGATAGATTGGGCAAAAGATGTGGGCCATAATATTATGATGGATGACTGGGAGAGATTGTGGCAGAAAGGTATCAATTTTACTGCATGTAATAGTTTAAGAGAAAATGTAATGAAAATGATATATAGATGGTATCTGACACCAGTTAAGTTAGCTAGAATGAATTCTAAAATGTCGGATGTGTGTTGGAAATGCAAATCGTCGAAAGGTACCTTTTATCATATGTGGTGGTCGTGTTCAGGGGTAAAGGCCTTCTGGGATAAGATTTATAATGAGCTTAAGAAGGTAATGAAAATTACCTTTTGTAAGAAACCAGAGGCATTTCTTTTGAGCATGACCAATGAAGAGATACCCAGTCAGGATAGAGTATTTTTTATGTATGCCACAACAGCGGCTAGAATTTTATTGGCAAGAACTTGGAAGGGTGAAGAGATACCGACAATTGAAGAATGGCAGATGAAGCTGATGGAGTATATGGAACTCGCAGACCTGACCGCCAGAATCCGAGACCAGAGGGAGGAGAAGGTGTCGCAAGATTGGAAGAAATTTAAGGACTATTTACTTAAGTATGTTAAATTGAATGTTTGAATATTTGAGCAGAAATATATTGAAGAATCGGCTTTAGAAGTTTAAGGTTAGTTATAATGGTTTTAGAATAAATTTTTGATGTGATAGATTTATTTGTATAAGAAGGTTTTAAGATATAGAGTACAAGTTAAGATGTACATTGGTTTAAGTAAATTTAAAGAGCATTAAGATATTGAGTATAAGTTAATGGGAAAAGAAATGAAGCTACCTAAAGAGTATATATGTTTTTGAAGACAGAGGAGGGACCAGGGGAAGTCCCCCCAAGAAGTAAAAAATAAGTTGAGAAACAAAGATAGGTATTTGGTAAGGTTTGTATAAGTTTTCTTTCTTTGTATGTTATTGTTGTGTTTTATACTGTTGATTGTGTATTATGTTTTTATTGTGTTTATGTATGTTTAATGCTGTTTCTGTTTTGTTTTATGGTAAAATAATAAAAAATCTTATAAAAAAAAAAAAAGAAATGTTCCGCACCAGGTACCACCTGCCTTCCTCCGCCACTGGCTATTCCCAGGCCATTCCAGCAGTGGAATAGGATTATCTTGAAAGCACCTTTTGCACACAGCAGCAACATGACATGGAGCTGAATCCTGTTGAAATAGAAAATAAATAAATATTTCTATAAATATATATAAATGCTTCAGTATCTGGGAAAAGATCACCTGCAGAACACTTAAGTGTGGGCTCAAGTATTTCATTCATGCATTTTGGGGCATTGACATTCCATTAATGACACAAATTCTGCCCACACCTTTTGCTGCCATACAACCCCAGATCATCACACTATCTGGATGTTTCACGTTCGGTGTAATGCAAGTAGGGTGTAAATATTCTCTGATTCTTCTCACGTATTTCATGCCATCACTACCAAGCAAGGAGATTTGGGTCTCATCACTCCAAATAACACTGTCCCATTGTTCTGCTGTCCAGTTAACATGGGTTTAATCTTTTCAAGCTTCTGCTTGAGGGATAGCAATGGCTTTTTCCTTACAATTCTAACATTTAGACCAGTCCTTGCACTCAACTTCACATTACATTTCACCATGTTATCTTGTATACAACCAGATTATTTCCCTTCTGTCATGTAGGGACAGTCTCCCCATTCTTCGATTGTCACTTGCCTTTGTGCACCTATTCCTGCCTTTACCAGACTGATTTTGTAGTGACTGAGTCTCCTCTTCAAAAATATAGAAAGGCCAGCTTTGGTTACGTTTTCCACAATCTTTCATCTAATTTCTTCCTAACTGTACCCTTGTTCACTTAATAGGACTATTTTACATCACTTTTTGGGTGACCAATTCACTCTTTTTGCCCTTTCTATAATTTTATTATGTTTTACAACCTCACTAAATGAAAGAACAGAAAAAACCAACCAACCTCATAGCAATCACATAACACTGACAAAAGTCAAGCTAAGCAAGTTGTGCTTCCTCTTTCTGGTTATTTGGCTATAACGTTTGCTAGAATACGGATAATTGATCAAACTTTATAGGATTGCATTCTTGATTATCTTTCCCTTGATATATAATTTTATAATATTACACCAAAAGAAGTGGCGTTATGAGCCATTAAACCTCTGAAATACACTTTCTCCAAAAGGCTTCCACAATTTTGACCACTACTGTATATCAAACAAAACAACTTTCAACAACTCATCAGAATCCAATAATAAATATGTTAATTAATGACAAAAAACACATGTAATGAACACATGCCCAACTCCCTTCAATTCTTCTCCATTTGTTCCTGAGGCTCTATTTTTTTAAAAAAGATTTTTTATTATTTTCCATTAAAACAAAGAAAAAACACAGCATAAACATAAACATAAACACAATAAAAACACAATACATAAACACAATAAAACAATAAAAATATCAACAAGCATAAAGAAAAACATATACAAACCTTAAAAAACACCTATCTTTGTAATTTTCTTGTTTCTATTTAGGGGACTTCCCCTGTTCCCTCCACTGCCTTCAAAATCATATATACGTTATAGGTAACTTTATATCTTTTTCCATTAACATTTACCATATTTCTTAATACTCTTAAATTTACTTATTCCAAATATAAATCATAACTTAGACATAATATCTTAGAATACTCTTTAACCATTAAGTCGTTCACACAAAAAATTTCTTCTAAACAATTTTATCTAACATTAACCTGCTAAAGCCTATCTTCTGCTTAATTCTGCTCAAATATTCAATTTTACAGATTTAACTAAATAGTCTTTAAATTTTTTCCAATCCTGCGACACCTTCTCCTCCCTCTGGTCTCGGATTCTAGCGGTCAGTTCAGCGAGTTCCATATAGTCCATTAACTTCATCTGCCATTCTTCCACTGTTGGGATCTCTTCACCCTTCCAAGTTCTTGCCAATAAAATTCTAGCCGCTGTTGTGGCATACATAAAAAATACTCTATCCTGACTGGGTATCTCTTCATTGGTCATGCTCAAGAGAAATGCCTCTGGTTTCTTACTAAAGGTAATTTTCATTTTCCTGTTTCTCAGGCTCTAATCCCTTTTTGTCATGTTCCTGAGGCTCTAATCCCTTTCATGTTCCTGAGGCTCTAATCCCTTTTTGTCTCCATTGCAGATTGTGATGAATCGGAAATCGAGAACAAAGGTGACCACGAGAAAATCCCCAGAGAGGAGAAGCCACGTAAAAATTTGGAGTGTAGAGAAAGCTGCAGTCAGAGCTCCCATCTCACTTCCTATCAACAAAATCTCATTGGAAAGAAACTCTATCAGTGCATAGAATGTGGAAAGAGTTTCACTGATAGCTCCTCTCTCACTAAACATCAGAGAATTCATACAGGGGAGAAACCATATCAGTGTGTGGAATGTGGGAAGAGCTTCAGTCAGAGCTCCAATCTCACTTCCCATCAAAGAATTCATACAGGGGAGAAACCATATCAGTGCATGGAATGTGGAAAGAGCTTCAGTCAGAGCTCCAATCTCACTAAACATCAGAGAATTCATACAGGGGAGAAACCATATCAGTGTGTGGAATGTGGAAAGAGCTTCAGTCAGAGCTCCTCTCTCACTTACCATCAAAGAATTCATAGAGGGGCGAAACCATATCAGTGCATGGAATGTGGAAAGAGCTTCAGTCAAAGCTCCTATCACACTAAACATCAGATAATTCATACAGAGGAGAAACCGTATCAGTGTGTGGAATGTGGAAAGAGCTTCAGACAGAGCTCCAAACTCACTTCCCATCAAAGAATTCATACAGGGGAGAAACCCTATCAGTGTGTGGAATGTGGAAAGAGCTTTCAGTCAGCAGCCCAATCTCACTTCCCATCAAAGAATTCATACAGGGGAGAAACCATATCAGTGCTTCGAATGTGGAAAGAGCTTCAGTCAGAGCTCCTCTCTCACTTCCCATCAAAGAATTCATACAGGGGAGAAACCCTATCAGTGTGTGGAATGTGGAAAGAGCTTCACTGATAGCTCCTCTCTCACTAAGCATCAGAGAATTCATACAGGGGAGAAACCTATCAGTGTGTGGAATGTGGAAAGAGCTTCAGTCAGAGCTCCAATCTCACTTCCCATCAAAGAATTCATACAGGGGAGAAACCATATCAGTGTGTGGAATGTGGAAAGAGCTTCAGTACGAAGGACAGTCTCATTTCCCATCAAAGAATTCATACAGGGGAGAAACGCTATCAGTGCTTCGAATGTGGAAAGAGCTTCAGTCAAAGATCCTCTCTCACTTCCCATCAAAGAATTCATACAGGCGAGAAACCATATCAGTGCATGGAATGTGGAAAGAGCTTCAGTACAAAGGACAGTCACATTTCCCATCAAAGAATTCATACAGGGGAGAAACCCTATCAGTGCTTTGAATGTGGAAAGAACTTCAGGAAGAGCTCCAATCTAACTTCCCATCAAAGAATTCATACAGGGGAGAAACTGTATCAGTGCTTCGAATGTGGAAAGAGCTTTAGTCACAGCTTCAATCTCACTTCCCATCAGAGAATTCATACAGGGGAGAAACCATATCAGTGCGGGGAATGTGGAAAGAGTTTCACTGATAGCTCCTCTCTCACTAAGCATCAAAGAATTCATACAGGGGAGAAACCATATCAGTGTGTGGAATGTGGAAAGAGCTTCAGTCAGAGCTCCAATCTCACTTCCCATCAAAGAATTCATACAGGGGAGAAACTGTATAAGTGTGTGGAATGTGGAAAGAGCTTCAGACAGAGCTTCAAACTCACTTCCCATCAAAGAATTCATACAGGGGAGAAACCCTATCAGTGTGTGGAATGTGGAAAGAGCTTCAGTCAGAGCTCCAATCTCACTTCCCATCAAAGAATTCATACAGGGGAGAAACCCTATCAGTGCGTGGAATGTGGAAAGAGCTTCAGTCAGAGCTCCTCTCTCACTTCCCATCAAATAATTCATACTGGGGAGAAACCCTATCAGTGCGTGGAATGTGGAAAGAGCTTCAGTACAAAGGATAGTCGCATTTCTCATCAAAGAATTCATACAGGGGAGAAACCCTATCAGTGCGTGGAATGTGGAAAGAGCTTCAGGAAGAGCTCCCATCTCACTTCCCATCAAAGAATTCATACAGGGGAGAAACCCTATCAGTGTGTGGAATGTGGAAAGAGCTTCAGTCACAACCACAATCTCACTTCCCATCAAAGAATTCATACAGGGGAGAAACCCTATCGTTGTGTGGAATGTGGAAAGAGCTTCAGTCACAACCACAATCTCACTTCCCATCAAAGAATTCATACAAAGGTTTGATTTTTTTTTACACAGCTTTAGAAGCCAGGAAAATCGGTACCTTTTTAACCAGACATTTGGCTGATTGACATCTAATGCCCTTTTAAAATGTGATGTTTTGTGTTTGTAGGCAATAGGCGCAAACTCTTAAAGGCCAAGGGGTCTTTGCCTCCCCATAAAATATTTGAGGAGGTGGGGCGTTTGCCCACTCATTATGGAGATGTCATACTGGGGGGGAGAGAGAAAGGGTTAATCGGCTGACCAATAGTAAAGCCCAGGGGCGGAGCCTAACTGTTGTTGATATTTCTTTAAGCCTCCGCTTAAAGACCACAGGACCTTCACCGCCTTCCCAGGTTCTGATTTGAAAGAATCATAGAATCATATAGTAGGAAGAGACCACAAGGGCCATCCATTCCAACCCCCTGCCAAGCAGGAAACACCATCATAGCATTCCTTACAGACCTCCAAAGAAGGAGACTCCACCACACTCCCTAGCAGCAAATTCCACTGTCCAACAGCTCTTACTGTCAGGAAGTTCTTCCTAATGTTTAGGTGGAATCTTCTTTCTTGTAGTTTGAATCCATTGCCCCGTGTCCGCTTCTCTGGAGCAGCAGAAAACAACCTTTCACCCTCCTCTATATGACATCCTTTGATATATTTGAACATGGCTATCATATCACCCCTTAACCTTCTCTTCTCCAGGCTAAACATACCCAGCTCCCTAAGCCGTTCCTCATAAGGCATCGTTTCCAGGCCTTTGACCATTTTGGTTGCCCTCCTCTGGACACGTTCCAGCTTGTCAGTATCCTTCTTGAACTGTGGTGCCCAGAACTGGACACAGTATTCCAGGTGAGGTCTGACCAGAGCGGAATACAGTGGTACTATTACTTCCCTTGATCTAGATGCTATACTCCTATTGATGCAGCCCAGAATTGCATTGGCTTTTTTAGCTGCTGCATCACACTGTTGACTCATGTCAAGTTTGTGGTCTACCAAGACTCCTAGATCCTTTTCACATGTACTGCTCTCAAGCCAGGTGTCACCCATCCTGTATTTGTGCCTTTCATTTTTTTTTGCCCAAGTGTAGTACTTTACATTTCTCCCTGTTAAAATTCATCTTGTTTGCTTTGGCCCAGTTCTCTAATCTGTTAAGGTCATTTTGAAGTGTGATCCTGTCCTCTGGGGTATTAGCCACCCCTCCCAATTTGGTGTCATCTGCAAACTTGATCAGGATGCCCTCAAGCCCATCATCCAAGTCATTGATAAAGATGTTGAATAAGACTGGGCCCAAGACAGAACCCTGTGGCACCCCACTAGTCACTTCTCTCCAGGATGAAGAGGAGCCATTAATGAGCACCCTTTGGGTTCGGTCAGTCAGCCAGTTACAAATCCACTGAATGGTAGCATTGTCTAGCCCGCATTTTACCAGCTTCTTTACAAGAATATCATGGGGCACCTTGTCAAAGGCCTTGCTGAAATCAAGATAGGCTACATCCACAGCGTTCCCTTCATCTACCAGGCTTGTAATTCTGTCAAAAAATGAGATCAGGTTAGTCTGACATGACTTATTTTTCAGAAACCCATGCTGACTTTTAGTGATCACAGCGTTCCTTTCTAGGTGCTCACAGACCGTTTGCTTAATGATCTGCTCTAGAATCTTTCCTGGTATTGATGTCAGGCTGACTGGGCGGTAATTGTTTGGGTCTTCTCTTTCCCCCTTTTTGAAAATAGGGACAACATTTGCCCTCCTCCAGTCTGCTGGGACTTCGCCTGTTCTCCAGGAATTCTCAAAGATTACTGCCAGTGGTTCTGAAATCACCTCTGCCAGTTCTTTTAATACTCTTGGATGTAGTTCATCTGGCCCTGGAGACTTGAATACATCTAAATTAGCCAAGTATTCCTGTACTACCTCCTTACTTATTCTGGGCTGTGTTTCCCCTGCTGAATCATCTGCTCCATATTCTTCAGGTTGGGCATTGTTTTCTTTTTTGGAGAAGACTGAGGCAAAGAAGGCATTGAGGAGTTCTGCCCTTTCTCTGTCTCCTGTTAGCATTTCACCATCTTCTCCTCTAAGTGACCCCACTGCTTCCTTGTTCTTCCTTTTTCTACGACATACCCATAAAAGCCCTTTTTATAGCAAGCCTGAGTTCATTCTGTGCTTTAGCTTTTCTGACTTTGTCTCTACACGTGCTGGCTATTTGTTTGAATTCCTCTCTGGTGATTTCCCCCTTTTTCCATTTTTTGTACATATCCCTTTTAAATCTTAAATCAGTTAAAAGTTCTTTAGATAGCCACCCTGGCTTCTTTAGGCACCTTCCATGTTTTCGTCTCATTGGTACTGCTTGAAGTTGTGCTTTTAATATCTCCCTTTTAACAAACTCCCATCCATCATGAACTCCCTTCCCTTTTAGTATCACTGAGCATGGGATCACACCCAGCGTTTCCCTAAATTTTCTGAAGTCAGCTTTCTTAAAGTCTAGAATTTGAGTTTTAGTATGCTTGGTTGCTCCTTTCCGCTGTATGATAAACTCCAGAAGAGCATGATCACTCCCACCTAATGATCCTGCCACTTCTACCCCACTAACCAAGGTCATCACTATTGGTTAAGACCAGATCTAAAATGGCTGATCCTCTTGTTGCTTCTCCCACTTTCTGGACAATGAAATTGTCTGCAAGGCCAGTGAGGAATCTGTTCGACCTTGTGCTCTTGGCTGAGTTTGACATCCAACAAATATCAGGATAGTTGAAATCCCCCATTACTACTATCTCACTTCCTTTTGAATGCTTGGTCATCTGTTCCAGGAAAGCATCATCTGTGTCCTCAGTTTGGCTTGGGGATCTGTAGTAAACTCCCACAATGAGATCACTGTTATTTTTCTCTCCCTTAATTTTGACCCAGATACTCTCAGTTTGGCTTTGAAGTTTTAAATCCTGGATCTCTTCACAGGTATACACATCCCTGACATATAACACCACTCCTCCTCCTTTCCTGTTTGGTCTATTTCTTTGAAATAGATTGTATCCCTCTACAAGGAGGAAGAGAGGGGGGGAAGCATAAGGAATTTCTGAATCTACTCTTTTTTATGTTGTAGTTGTTTATTTGTGTGATTTTTGTTGCATGTTTTGTTATAATTCTCAATAAAGATTTATTTAGTGTGTGGGGGGGGAGATTGTTTTTCCCCCCATATGTGGTATGTCTTTGCCCACCAGCCCTAACAGATAAGCTTCTGGATTTTTTTTATCAAGATTTTTTTAAAAAACATTTTCTTAGGTTCCTCATGTATTATTCCCCAAAAATTCTTTATTTCCTTGCAACCCCACCACATATGAATTGTTGTTCCAGGTTCCTTGTTACATTTCCAACAAAGGTTGGATTTTAATTTATAAATTTTGGTGTGTTTGGTGTTAAATATCACCTGTAAAATATTTTAACAATGTTTTCCTTTATCGTGTAGCAGGTGGTAAAGCAAATATCCTCATGCCAGAGTTTCTCCCATTGTTCTAAATATATAATGTGGCTGATGTCTTGTGCCCATTTGACCATTTTTTTCTTTTACCTCTTCATCCATCAAATCATAGTCCAATAATACAGTAATAGAGTGTAAATTTTCGATAATAATTTCTTATTGTTTTGTAGTATAATGGTGTTAAATAGCAATTGTTCTTTAGTGAAACCTTTTCTTTGGTCTGCATTAAACACACTTTTTAATTGTATATATTGCCAATTATCCATCCCATCCCATATTGTTTTAATTCTTCATATGTGTTTTATTTTAACTTTCCTTGGTCTTCTTCCAATATTTGTCTATACCAGGCATGTCCAACAGGTCGATCGCAATCTACCCATCGATTGCCAGGAAGTTTCTGGTCGATCCCGGTAGATCGTGATTGTCAGCCTAAAAGGGGAAAAAAGCTCTCCCCCTAAAAAAAGTTCAACTCTTGTCTTTCTCTCCCCCTCCCCCAAAGCTCAATAACAATGGGCAATTGCAGCGAGAGCTCCATCCCTCTTGCCGCGCGTGTGTGTGTGTTGCACAGGATGGTCCCGCCTCCCTCTTGCCGGGCAAAGAGTTCTGAGGTTTGCTACTGCATTTGCATTTTAAAACTGAAGCCAGTGGGGTCAGGGGACAGGGACTGGTTGGGTTGGTTTTTTCCTGTGCCTTCCTGCTAAAGTTTCCAGTGCTACTGCTTAGAAAATTAATTAAAAGGAATAATTTATTTTTTTTAAAAAATGATCATTGTGCATTTTAAGTTATCAAAGAGGGTAATTGAGCCATTGGTGCCCAGGTTCCTTTTGTGGGGCGGGATCCAGCCTCCATTGTGGGTGGCATTGTTATAAGAATTCACGTATCCACATGCACAGAGAGGGGACTTTAGTTTCCCACTACAACAGCCCCCCCCCACTTTACTATCTTGACGCTAGGGAATCCATGTTCAGAGAGGGGAGTTGGGAAACAACCCCTTGCTGTCTCCTCTGAGTCTTCCCTGCCCCCTTCTCCCTCCTGCCCGGAACTGGCAGAGAGAGAAAGGAGGCCCCAAGTGATGTGGGTTCAAGAGCTACGGCCATGCCAAGACCCAGAGAGCCTGGCTCCCTCATTCAAGCAGTCAAGCAGTGTATAAATTTCATGAAACAAATAAAATAAACAGGGAGAGGGGAGAGCTTTGGGTCATTCATTAACATGGATGGGGACTTATTCTCATAATGTTTAATTGGTTGGTGAAATTGGCAGCCATAAGATTCGGGAAGCACAACAGGCTTGCCAGTTTGGAAAGGGGATCATGTCTCTTCAAGGAGAAGGAACAGGAGGAGGAGGAGGAGAGCATCTCTGGTTATAATCAGACTTAGAAGTCTAGAGCTTCCAGCTAGAGAGGAAGTCTAGCGTGGAAGGCACCTGAGAGAGGACAGGCCACAGGAGTGGGCTGTCGCTGGTGGGCTTCTGGGAGACATCTGCTTGGCTGTGGCTGTGGGCAGAAGCCCCTTCTCTGGCTATGCCATATCCCTTGCTATATCCAATGGTCCAGTCCAAAGGAAAGAGAAGCATTTCCAGCTGTTCAAGGGCTGCTCTGCCTTGTATTCTTCTAGAACACTCACCTGATCAATTTAATTAACAACAGCAACAATTTATACTCCGCCCATCTGGCTAGGTTTCCCCAGCCACTCTGGGAGGCTTCCAACAAAATATTAAAATCCAATAGTCCATCAAATATTAAAAGCTTCCCTAAAAATAATAACAACATCCATTTCCCATCCATTGAATTAGCAATGAAGCATTTCTAGAAAGAGAGATGGCATACTTTTGTATATTAGCATAAAAAGCGTGCATAAGAAAGTATTACTCATTTATGATGAGAATAGCATTTATTTATTTTGAACTTCTCTTGGTCCCTCCCTGGTAGCCAGTGCGGTGGTTTCAGCAGTGCTAGAACTCAGGTTCCGCTGCCTTGGGGGACATCTAAGAGAAGTTTGGCAAGGGAAAGGTCTCCCTTGGGAGGGGGTGGACTCTCCTTCCTTGGAGGTTTCTAAGCAGAGATCGGACGGCCATCTGCCAGGGATGCTTTAGCTGAGGTTCCTGCATTGCCGGGGGTTGGACTAGATGACCCTCGGATCCCCTCCTATCTCTCCACTCCTGAATTCCTTGCCACCTGCAAAGCCCTTTTCCCTGCAAGCTGTTCCTCTGGTTTCTGGCCAAGGGAGGGAGATGCTCAGAGTCCAACGAAGAGCCTTACTCCCCCAAAAGGATATCTGGGCGTAGCCCCCCTAAATCCATAAAAAATAATAAAAAGCCGAGGTTCTGCCAATCGAGAGAGGGCTGAGCTGGGTGGACTCGGCTTTGCAAGGGTTAAAGGGAAGTGAGCTGCCTTCCTAGAGAGGACAGGAAGCAAGAGGGGGCCAGGTCCTCCAGAGCCAAGGCCCCTCCCTCCCAGTCCTCTCCTGCAAGGGCTGCATGGCTGTCCCCTCCTGGGATCTGGTGAGTCTCTCTCTCTCTCTCTCCCCCCAGAGGGTGCAGTGGGGAGGCGGTGGGGGTCCCAGGGCTGCAGCAGGGGAGGATGCCAGCCTGGGGGGCCTGATCTGCTCATGCAGGGGGAGGAGAGGGTCCTGCCAGGGAGGGGCGAGGTCTGCAACGCTCTCCTTCCTGGAGATCACAGGATCCCAAATGGCTCCCACGAAATCTCCCTTCTTTAAACAAAGGAGTCCCTAGGACTTTAACTCTGTGTGACATCGCTCAGCGTCATTGCACAACACAGGAAACATGTGCAAATGGTTTTCCAAAGCTGGACGAGGAGGTCGACTAGCAAATAGTTTTCCAAAGCTAGATGAGCCCCCCCCCCAAAAAAAAACCACGTGGAGGAAGGGAGGGAGGGAGGGAGGGAGGGAGGGAGGAGAGAAAGGCCAGGAATGAAGAGAGAGATCCCAGTTCATAGTCTGGTTGCTGCATTGCAAACCAGTTTCCCAATCATCTCCAAGGGCAGCTCCACATGGAGGCCACTGCAGCAATCCCCTCGCACCCAGAGCAGGGAATCCCAGGACCACATCCTCTCTGTCCCAAAGGGAGTGTTGCTGGTAAAGCAGCCGGAAATGAAGGATGCTACTCACTGAGCCTCCAGTGACCTTGGCATCAGTGGCTGTGTGTGTGTTAACCTATCAAATAATAATAATAATAATAATAATAATAATAATAAATTTCCCACCTAAATTTCAAGGGAGGTGTCTTTGGCACTGCTCACTTGGCCCTCAGGGGGATGGCCAGATACATACCTGACCCTCTGAGCAAAGAAAAGGACTCCACCCCAGGAGTCTGTCTGGAGAGCGGCAGAGAGTCCAAGTGCAAGAAAAGGAGACCGAAGCAGGGGAGTGGGGTGGGGGTGGGGAGCAACTCCTGAGGACCCCCGGGTGAGGACCCCCACTAGAGCCAAGCATCCATTTTTCACAAGATACAAAGGATTCCCTTGTCAGTCAGTTCTGACTTCATGCATTGACTGGAAGGCAGCAGAAACCAGGTTGATTAATCTCACAGAAATCCCTTCACTTGCCTCCACAGCCCAGTGTGCTTTGAAGATCTCATTCATTTCACAGACGAGGAGTGGGCGTTGCTGGATCCAGACCAGAGAGCTCTGCATAAGGACGTCATGGAGGAGAATTGTGGGATCGTGGCCTCTCTTGGTAAGGCTTCCTGTGGGATCGTCATATTTGCCTGGAAATTTAAAAAATACCTCTATGTGACCAACCTCATAAATTTTCACTGTGCTCAATAGCGCCCCCTATAACACCTGGGAACCTAACACCCCCACAACAAACTGTAAATTACAGTTTTCTCTTTGAACAATCTTCCTCAGATTATTCCTTTTTCTACCACGATTGGGCTGCTCTGAACTGCCCAGGCCATCTTAAATGTCAGCTTCAGAATTGTTAGGAAAGATAAGTAGCTTCAGGTTTTCTGTTTTTGTTTTTGCTCCTGTCAGTCTTGGGTTGACCAAAGAGACGACTGACATTGGAGATGGAGGGGATGCCATGACTGGGCCAAACAAAATCCATCCCAGAGAAGAGCCAGGCTTATTGAATCTCAGGTAGTAGTAGCAGTGAGGATGATGATGATGATGATGATGATGATAGTAATACAGTGGTACCTCGGTTTACAAACTTAATTTTCCCTGGAACAGGACTGCTCCTAAATCGAGGTATCACTGTAGTAATCATAATATTTATTTATTTATTTATACCCTGCCCATCTGGCTGGGTTGCCCTGGCCCACTCTGGGCGGCTTCCAACACACACACATATACAGTATATTCTGGCGTATAAGACTACTTTTTAATTCAGGAAAATCTTCTCAAAAGTCGGGGGTCGTCTTATACACCGGGTGGAAAATCTGTGGTCGAGTATATCTCAAACTCTATATTTTAACTGGAAAAGTTGGGGGTAGTCTTATACGCCCAGTCGTCATATACGCCGGAATATACGGTATATATTTTTAACAAGAATTTATTGGTTTTCCACATCAAAACAAATACAAATACAATAGAAAAACAACAACAACAACAAATACAACAAGAAAAACAGAAATAAAAGAAAATACATACCTACACCGGAACACCAACACTCCATACATTTAATTAAATCTTATTTCGAATCTAATTAGGGGGACTTCCCCCGTTCTCTCCTCTGCTTCCAATTCTAATTTACTTTAGTAACTTTCTATCTATTCCAACAATTCATTCACCTAAATTCATAATCTTCATCTCTAAAATTTAAGTCATTTAACATCAAAATATCAAAATACAACTTCTTAATACAAATCTTAACTTCTTGTAACCTTATCTATCTCTTATTCCACTAAAACTGCTGCTGGTATTTCTAATTCAAACCTTATATAATATTAAACTATCCTTCTTTAAAAACAGTCCAAGTATCTCTTCTCTATTCCAAATCAAATTTTTTAACACTCTGACTTCGGGGTACCATGGTAAGCCTTCCTGATTACACATCTAAAATTTTCACCCTACCCCTCTTCTTACCATTTTTTCTCCCCACCTCGGAATCACCCACCAGACTTCCCTCCACCCCTTTCCAAAACCATTGTCCATGTCATGTCTTTTTCAAATTGTCACTCTGCTTTACAGGTGGGTAGCCGTGTTGGTCTGCCATAGTCAAAACAAAATCGAAAATTCTTTCCAGTAGCACCTTAGAGACCAACTGAGTTTGTTCTTGGTATGAGCTTTCGTGTGCATGCACACTTCTTCAGATACACTGAAACAGAAGTCACCAGATCCTTAAATATATGAGGGAGTGGGGAATACCCCTCCCCACTCCCTCACTATATTTAAGGATCTGGTGACTTCTGTTTCAGTGTATCTGAAGAAGTGTGCATGCACACGAAAGCTCATACCAGGAACAAACTCAGTTGGTCTCTAAGGTGCTACTAGAAAGAATTTTCGACTCTTTTTCCTTGTATCTAAAGGCCAAAGCCTTGTCTAGAAGCATCCTTGCAAAGCTCTTCAGGAAATATAATACGTCACCATCCAGCATCTCCATTTCAAACTTCCAATCAACTTTTAATTGTAATTCCCAAGATTGTTCCTTCATTTCTGGGCTCCCACCCCAGAAATCGGATATAATATGTCTAAATTCAACCCTGGGCCTCTCACACCAACAGGGTTTTTCTTCTTCTTGGAGTTGCATAGTCACTATGTCTTGTTCTTCGGATATTTCCTCAAGTTCATTAGCAAAGTTCTCAGAAACCTTACCAATTCCAAAAAACTTTTCGTCGACATTCTGATTCAACAGTTCTAATTTCTGGTTCAAGAGTTCTAGTTTCAAAAGAATTATCCTTTGTCCTTGGGTCATTCCCGGATCTAAAGTCATTTTAAAAGCGAAACCAAAAATGGCAGAAGCAGGCAGGAAATAACAAAGTTCAGTACTTTTCCATCTTTAAGTCTCAAGTTTCAGCCGCCATTTCCCCCTAATCAGGGTGCAAAAATTATATTCCACCAACTTTGAGAAGAAATGCTTTAAAAGTCTCAATCCTCCCCTAGCAGGGGTTTTGACAGATCATACTTGTCAGAGAAACTCCAATAGAAACATTGTATCAGCCAAATGCAGCAACAGCCAGATACATTGTTCTTCCAATTCGGCAGGGAAAGGAACGGACTTCCTTTTGACATTCCTCCCCAAAAGCCAATTAAAGAAATTTTAAGGCCAATTAAACTCCGTACTTACAGCTTACGGGGTTCTTCTTTTTTGCTTCAATTAGGTAAGAACGATACGCTCATCGCTGGCGGCAGCCGCCACTTAGCTTCCCCGGCTGGGGCAAAACTCCACAGCCCCGCGCCGTTGCCCTTTCACTCCTGCGCCCCTTTTACAAGGGGAGCGGAGAAAGGGTCAGCGCAAAGGGGCCAGCTGGAGAGCCCACACCGCGGGACGCTCGACCCGCGGCTTAACGGAGCCCGCTGCGCGGTAGCGGAGCTCCTAGCCCCCGGGGAAGCCAGGGTCGTCTCGCTGCCGAGACAACCCTCGACCGCCGGCAATGGCGCCCTCGCCGGAAGTCCTCTTCCAACACATATATAAACATGAAACATAAATAATAATAATCTGATCCCATATAAAAAGAGAATTAACTTTAAAATGAACAATTTATACTAGTGGCCAAAATTGGGGAAACCTTTTGTGAAAAGTGTATTTCTGAGGTTTGATGGCTTATAAACACCACTTTTGTGTGGAGTAATACCATAAAATTATATATGAATGTAAAGATAATTTAATGAAGAAACTAATGCAATAACTTTTATGAAGGAGTATTTATTCAAACAGCAGTCATAAAAAAACAACGTGAAACCTTTGGTAACCATTGGTAACCTTTAGCTTTAATTACGGCCTGGCAAGGCCTTCCCTGAAATGAACCACGTTTTTAGTTCTGCAGCCTTAATAATGTGAAACCAAGACTGAATTATTACCTTTGTTAATTGGGCTTTATTGCTGGGTTGCTTCTGACTAACAAGTTTCTTTAGTCTGCTCCATAGATTTCCGATTGGTTTAAAGTTTGGGCTATTCCCTGGCCATTCCAGCAGTGGAATAGGATTATCTTTGGGATAGCAATGGCTTTTTCCTTAGAATTCTAACATTTAGACCAGTCCTTGCACTCAACTTCACATTACATTTCACCATGTTATCTTGTATACACCCAGATGATTTCCTTCTGTCATGTAGGGACAGGCTCCCCATTCTTCGATTGTCACTTGCCTTTGTGCACCTATTCCTGCCTTTACCAGACTGATTTTGTAGTGACTGAGTCTCCTCTTCAAAAATATAGAAAGGCCAGCTTTGGTTACGTTTTCCACAATCTTTCATCTAATTTCTTCCTAACTGTACCCTTGTTTACTTACTAGTACTATTTTACATCACTTTCTGGGTGACCAATTCACTCTTTGTGCCATTTTAAAAATTTTCTTATGTTTTACAACCTCACTAAATGAAAGAACACAAAAAACCAACCAACTTGATAGCAATCACATAACACTGACAAAAGTCAAGCTAAGCAAGTTGTGCTTACTCTTTCTGGTTATTTGGCTATAACGTTTGCTAGAATACAGAAAATTGAACAAACTTTATTGGATTGCATTCTTGATTATCTTTCCATTGATATATAATTTTATAATATTACACCAAAAGAAGTGGCGTTATGAGCCATCATACTTCTAAAATACACTTTTTTCCAAAAAGGCTTCCACAATTTTGACCACTACTGTATATCAAACAAAACAACTTTCGACAACTCATCAGAATCCAATAATATATATGTTAGTTAATGACAAAAAACACAGGTAATGAACACATGCCCAACTCCCTTCAGTTCTTCTCCATTTGTTCCTGAGGCTCTAATCCCCTTTTGTCTCCATTGCAGATTGTGATGAATTGGAAATCGAGAACAAAGGTGACCACGAGAAAATCCCCAGAGAGGAGAAGCCATGTAAAAATTTGGAGTGTAGAGAAAGCTGCAGTCAGAGCTCCCATTCCACTTCCCATCAACAAAATCTCATTGGAAAGAAACTCTATCAGTGCATAGAATGTGGAAAGAGTTTCACTGATAGCTCCTCTCTCACTAAGCATCTGAGAATTCATACAGGGGAGAAACCATATCAGTGTGTGGAATGTGGGAAGAGCTTCAGTCAGAGCTCCTCTCTCACTAAACATCAGAGAATTCATACGGGGGAGAAACCCTATCAGTGCTTTGAATGTGGAAAGAGCTTTAGTCACAGCCACGGTCTCACTTCCCATCAAAGAATTCATACGGGGGAGAAACCATATCAGTGCTTCGAATGTGGAAAGAGCTTTAGTCAGAGCTCCTCTCTCACTTCCCATCAGAGAGTCCATACAGGGGAGAAACCATATCAGTGTGTGGAATGTGGAAAGAGCTTCAGGAAGATTGGCAATCTCACTTCCCATCAAAGAATTCATACAGGGGAGAAACCGTATCAGTGTGTGGACTGTGGAAAGAGCTTTAGTCACAGCTGCAATCTCTCTTCCCATCAAAGAATTCATACAGCGGAGAAACCATATCAGTGTGTGGAATGTGGAAAGAGCTTTAGTACGATAGACAGTCTCATTTCCCATCAAAGAATTCATACTGGGGAGAAACGCTATCAGTGCTTTGAATGTGGAAAGAACTTCAGGAAGGGCTCCAATCTCTCTTCCCATCAAAGAATTCATACAGGGGAGAAACTCTATCAGTGTATGGAATGTGGAAAGTGCTTCAGTCACAACCACAATCTCACTTCCCATCAAAGAATTCATACAGGGGAGAAACCCTATCAGTGTGTGGAATGTGGAAAGTGCTTCAGGGAGCACAGTCTCACTTCCCATCAAAGAATTCATACAGGGGAGAAACCCTATCAGTGTGTGGAATGTGGAAAGAGCTTTAGTCACAGCTGCAATCTCTCTTCCCATCAAAGAATTCATACAGGGGAGAAACCATATCAGTGTGTGGAATGTGGAAAGAGCTTCAGTACGAAGGACAGTCTCATTTCCCATCAAAGAATTCATACAGGGGAGAAACGCTATCAGTGCTTCGAATGCGGAAAGAGCTTCAGTCAAAGATCCTCTCTCACTTCCCATCAAAGAATTCATACAGGCGAGAAACCATATCAGTGCATGGAATGTGGAAAGAGCTTCAGGTACAAAGGACAGTCACATTTCCCATCAAAGAATTCATACAGGGGAGAAACCCTATCAGTGCTTTGAATGTGGAAAGAACTTCAGGAAGAGCTCCAATCTAACTTCCCATCAAAGAATTCATACCGGGGAGAAACTCTATCAGTGCTTCGAATGTGGAAAGAGCTTTAGTCACAGCTGCAATCTCACTAACCATCAGAGAATTCATACAGGGGAGAAACCCTATCAGTGTGCGGAATGTGGAAAGCACTTCACTGATAGCTCCTCTCTCTCTAAGCATCAGAGAATTCATGCAGGGGAGAAACCCTATCAGTGCTTTGAATGTGGAAAGAACTTCAGGAAGAGCTCCAATCTCACTTCCCATCAAAGAATTCATACAGGGGAGAAACCCTATCATTGTGTGGAATGTGGAAAGAGCTTCAGTCACAACCACAATCTCACTTCCCATCAAAGAATTCATACAAAGGTTGGGGAAAAAATTACACAGCTTTAGAAGCCAGGAAAATCGGTACCTTTTTAAACCAGACATTTGGCTGATTGACATCTAATGCCCTTTTAAAATGTGATGTTTTGTGTTTGTAGGCAATAGGCGCAAACTCTTAAAGGCCAAGGGGTCTTTGCCTCCCCATAAAATATTTGAGGAGGTGGGGCGTTTGCCCACTCATTATGGAGATGTCATACTGGGGGGGAGAGAGAAAGGGTTAATCGGCTGACCAATAGTAAAGCCCAGGGGCGGAGCCTAACTGTTGTTGATATTTCTTTAAGCCTCCACTTAAAGACCACAGGACCTGGGTTCGGTCAGTCAGCCAGTTACAAATCCACTGAATGGTAGCATTGTCTAGCCCGCATTTTACCAGCTTCTTTACAAGAATATCATGGGGCACCTTGTCAAAGGCCTTGCTGAAATCAAGATAGGCTACATCCACAGTGAATCCATTCCCTTCATCTACCAGGCTTGTAATTCTGTCAAAAAATGAGATCAGGTTAGTCTGACATGACTTATTTTTCAGAAACCCATGCTGACTTTTAGTGATCACAGCGTTCCTTTCTAGGTGCTCACAGACCGTTTGCTTAATGATCTGCTCTAGAATCTTTCCTGGTATTGATGTCAGGCTGACTGGGCGGTAATTGTTTGGGTCCTCTCTTTTCCCCTTTTTGAAAATAGGGACAACATTTGCCCTCCTCCAGTCTGCTGGGCACTTCGCCTGTTCTCCAGGAATTCTCAAAGATTACTGCCAGTGGTTCTGAAATCACCTCTGCCAGTTCTTTTAATACTCTTGGATGTAGTTCATCTGGCCCTGGAGACTTGAATACATCTAAACTAGCCAAGTATTCTTGTACTACCTCCTTACTTATTCTGGGCTGTGTTTCCCCTGCTGAATCATCTGCTCCATATTCTTCAGGTTGGGCATTGTTTTCTTTTTTGGAGAAGACTGAGGCAAAGAAGGCATTGAGGAGTTCTGCCCTTTCTCTGTCTCCTGTTCGCATTTCACCATCTTCTCCTCTAAGTGACCCCACTGCTTCCTTGTTCTTCCTTTTTCTACGGACATACCCATAAAAGCCCTTTTTATAGCAAGCCTGAGTTCATTCTGTGCTTTAGCTTTTCTGACTTTGTCTCTACACTTGCTGGCTATTTGTTTGAATTCCTCTCTGGTGACTTCCCCCTTTTTCCATTTTTTGTACATATCCCTTTTAAATCTTAAATCAGTTAAAAGTTCTTTAGATAGCCACCCTGGCTTCTTTAGGCACCTTCCATGTTTTCGTCTCATTGGTACTGCTTGAAGTTGTGCTTTTAATATCTCCCTTTTAACAAACTCCCATCCATCATGAACTCCCTTCCCTTTTAGTATCACTGAGCATGGGATCACACCCAGCGTTTCCCTAAATTTTCTGAAGTCAGCTTTCTTAAAGTCTAGAATTTGAGTTTTAGTATGCTTGGTTGCTCCTTTCCGCTGTATGATAAACTCCAGAAGAGCATGATCACTCCCACCTAATGATCCTGCCACTTCTACCCCTCTAACCAGGTCATCACTATTGGTTAAGACCAGATCTAAAATGGCTGATCCTCTTGTTGCTTCTCCCACTTTCTGGACAATGAAATTGTCTGCAAGGCCAGTGAGGAATCTGTTCGACCTTGTGCTCTTGGCTGAGTTTGACATCCAACAAATATCAGGATAGTTGAAATCCCCCATTACTACTATCTCACTTCCTTTTGAATGCTTGGTCATCTGTTCCAGGAAAGCATCATCTGTGTCCTCAGTTTGGCTTGGGGATCTGTAGTAAACTCCCACAATGAGATCACTGTTATTTTTCTCTCCCTTAATTTTGACCCAGATACTCTCAGTTTGGCTTTGAAGTTTTAAATCCTGGATCTCTTCACAGGTATACACATCCCTGACATATAATGCCACTCCTCCTCCTTTCCTGTTTGGTCTATTTCTCTGAAAGTGTTAAGTAAGAATTAAAATAAATAAAACAGCAGAATAGAATATGATAACACCAATAAGATCGCATATGGGTGAGGGAAGGAGGGGGGAGGAGGAGAGGGGGGAAGCATAAGGAATTTCTGAATCTACTCTCTTTTATGTTGTAGTTTTTTATTTGTGTGATGTTTTGTTATAATTGTCAATAAAGATTTATTTAGGGGGGGGGAGATTGTTTTTTTTTCATATGTGGTATGTCTTTGCCCACCATCCCTAACAGATAAGCTTCTGGATTTTTTTTATCAAGGTTTTTTTTTTAACATTTTCTTAAGTTCCTCATGTATTATTCCCCAAAAAATCTTTATTTCCTTGCAACCCCACCACATATGAATTGTTGTTCCAGGTTCCTTGTTACATTTCCAACAAAGGTTGGATTTTAATTTATAAATTTTGGTGTGTTTGGTGTTAAATATCACCTGTAAAATATTTTAACAATGTTTTCCTTTATCGTGTAGCAGGTGGTAAAGCAAATATCCTCATGCCAGAGTTTCTCCCATTGTTCTAAATATATAATGTGGCTGATGTCTTGTGCCCATTTGACCATTTTTTCTTTTACCTCTTCATCCATCAAATCATAGTCCAATAATAGAGTAATAGAGTGTAAATTTTCGATAATAATTTCTTATTGTTTTGTAGTATAATGGTGTTAAATAGCAATTGTTCTTTAGTGAAACCTTTTCTTTGGTCTGCATTAAACACACTTTTTAATTGTATATATTGCCAATTATCCATCCCATCCCATATTGTTTTAATTCTTCATATGTTTTTAATTTTAACTTTCCTTGGTCTTCTTCCAATATTTGTCTATACCAGGCATGTCCAACAGGTCGATCGCAATCTACCCATCGATTGCCAGGAAGTTTCTGGTCGATCCCGGTAGATCGTGATTGTCAGCCTAAAAGGGGAAAAAAGCTCTCCCCCTAAAAAAAGTTCAACTCTTGTCTTTCTCTCCCCCTCCCCCAAAGCTCAATAACAATGGGCAATTGCAGGGAGAGCTCCTTCCCTCTTGTGTTTGTGTGTGTGTGTGTGTGTGTTGCACAGGATGGTCCCGCCTCCCTCTTGCCGGGCAAAGAGTTCTGAGGTTTGCTACTGCATTTGCATTTTAAAACTGAAGCCAGTGGGGTCAGGGGACAGGGACTGGTTGGGTTGGTTTTTTCCTGTGCCTTCCTGCTAAAGTTTCCAGTGCTACTGCTTAGAAAATTAATTAAAAGGAATAATTTATTTTTTTTAAAAAATGATCATTGTGCATTTTAAGTTATCAAAGAGGGTAATTGAGCCATTGGTGCCCAGGTTCCTTTTGTCGGGCAGGATCCAGCCTCCATTGTGGGTGGCATTGTTTTGCAGCAAGGTTTGATTTCTAGGTGGTTTGCCTGTGCAGTTGCCGGGGAATACAGTGGTATAAGAATTCACGTATCCACATGCACAGAGAGGGGACTTTAGTTTCCCACTACAACAGCCCCCCCCCACTTTACTATCTTGACGCTAGGGAATCCATGTTCAGAGAGGGGAGTTGGGAAACAACCCCTCACCTTTTCACCTTCACGGACATGCCCTGAGGAGGACACAAAAACACCCGCACCCCATTCAGATATATATCACGGCATTTATCACCTTCCACCATCAAGATGAAATCTGCATAAGGAGCCCAGATATGTCTCTGCCAGGAAATAACTCCTTGCCAGGAAACCCCCCTTTTTCCTTTTGTCCCTTTAACTCCTTAAGCGCCTTCATGAAGAAACAGAAGAAACCCCCCCCCTTTTTCCTTTTGTCCCTTTAACCCCTGCTCTATCACAGAAGGAAATAGATCTTGATGTATGAAATTTTACTGTTTGCAGTTACCATTGTGAAATGTGCCTCCAGATTACTGAATGTCGCTGTGAAAATGTGCATTCAGCCCAAGGAACAGATGGGCGGGTGCAAATAATAAATTAGTATTATTATTACTCTCTACTACCGTATTCCCCTTTTATTCTTCTGCAACATGCCATAAAATTTCTCTTTCAATTCGTCCTCTTAAAAAATAAAAAAATAAATGCACAAAGATCATGAGGAAAACATAATACAAGAAAATACAAACGTGGACAGGTCCCATCTTTGTGGGTCAAATGCAAAAGTTGCCCAAACTTGGGTCCCCAGCAGCTCCCGGACTACAGTTCCCATCATCCCTCCCCTTTGGTCTTGCTAGCTAGTGATGGTGGGAGTTGTAGTCCAAAAACAGCTGGAGACCCAAGTTTGCTTTAAAGGGAAAGTAGGCTGGCCCTGTGACACCCTCTGCTTGCCAAAAGCACTGCCCCAGAATCTGAACCACCCCCAGTACTGCTAATTGGAATTTATAGATCGCAGAAATGAAGTTTGATCGGCACTTCAACTTCTAGAGAGCTTCTAGGTGAATTGTGGCTTCTACTGGAAACACATATAGGAGAAGAATTGAAAGACAAACCTGGAAAGGGTCATACCAAATGGACATCTGGTTTGAAGAGGTAACTTTTCCCACTGCTGAGCAATGCCACAGGTAGAGGATATGAAATGCTAGAAGTGTTCTCCCGGGCAAGGGGAGCTGCTGGGTAATTGAACTACAGGCTCAAAATATTACAAAGTTGCTGCCATTATAGGCATTGCCATTCTAATGTTGTGCGTGCATCATGTGATTGATTGTGCAAGGCAGGCTTTACCTTGCCGCCACCCCCCCCCACCAATATTTTATTCAAGTCGGCACCACTGGGTAGGGTGGTTTACAAATTAAATAAAAACATTTGCACATGTTCCAGCTTGTCCATATCCTCATTTATTCTTTTTTAAAATTGATTTTCCCTTCATCTGAAGATTCTACAATATAAATATACAGGATGAGAGCATGGCTTTCTCAAAAACAAGTCATGGCAGAGAAATCTCTCCTTTTCTGTAAGGGTTCTGCTGTGGTTCCTTGCGAGTAAAGAGGCTCGACTCAGGTCCTGTACATTTACAGGTTTTATTGTGCAGATATCTACAGTGCAGAGCTCAAAAGTCCATGACCAGCTTAGTCACTCAGATGCCGGAAGTGGCGCTTTTCTGGAGCGCCCCCAACATAAGAACTTGGGCACCCCTAGTCTCCTCCCCCCCCTCCTTACGTTTCACATTCCTGCGTAATTGGAGCGACAGAACTGTCAACCTTCTTGGCTGGATCCACTAAGAAGGGACAAGGGAGGTCCCTGTCTCCAAGGTGTGGGGCTTACCTTCTCTTCGATCGGGCCACAGGTAGGCCAACTCCGGCCGAGCTATGACATTCTGCAGAGGAAAGAAAAATCTGGGTCAGGTGACACTACGAAACCCACCTTGGATGGCTGCACCCACCTTGGACACAATTCCTTGTCCCAGAGGACCACCCTGGGCCCTGCAGCCTCCTGGGCAGAGGTGGAAGGGCAGCAGCAGGAAAGGGGGCAGGAGAAGCCTCTGGCCTCATCCTGGCACCCAGGAACACACACCGCACCATCTGCGTTCAAAGTCATTTTTTGGATGTGCTATGAGGAGGATGGAAGCAACCAAAGAAATGAATGCAGGAAGGCAAGATACTTACTTTGAGCTGGGGGAAATGCTGTTGCCGCTGGTTTCCGCTCTTCAACATTGTTACAGAGGGCGCATCCTCGGAGGTCCTGTGGGAGGAAAGAGTGCCTCAGAGACAGGGGCCAGTCTGGGCCAAAGTGGCCCCCATTGCCCCCACCACGGAGTCCCTGGACCATGAGGGTTGCCAGCTTTGGTCTTGGACCAAATCGGGGGCCTAAACTGTCAGTATTTCATTCTCCCATTGCTAGTGTAACAGGATGCCCATGTTTACACCTTCTGTACTGTCCGTGGAAGAATGGAAGTCAGTCTGTAAATCACTTTCGTCTTTTGTTCTCTTTTACTCTGACCGAGGAGGAGACGGCTGTGGAAAACAGCACACGCCATGTTTCTTTGTTATTTTCTGCTGTAAATAAAGCTTGATGTCACATTCCAACACAGTTTGCTT